>ML829213.1:56474-67481 GCA_009831015.1 Picea engelmannii | reverse complement strand
GATTATTTGAATGGTTGATGATGCCTTTTGGTCTTACAAATTCCCCATAAATACTTATGATACTGATGAACAATATGCTTGGACCCTTATTGAATTAGTTTGCAATAGTGTACCTTGATGACATCCCTCTCTTCAACAAATAATGGGATAAACACCTCTAGTGTAGGTTGAGTGAGTATTAAAAACACCCTAAAGACTTAAGTTGAAGATAAAATTGTCCAAATGTTCATTCTCCATGAAATCCATTCACTAAATTGGATATTTTATTGATAGACAGAGAGTTTGGGTGGATCCTAAAAATTGGACATCATATAGAATTTGCCACAATCGAATAAACTTATAGAGTTATGGATTTTATTAGGTATGGTGAACTTGTAAATATGTTGTTTTTTAGGTTTCTCGCACCTAATATGACCACTTAATTAGTTGTTGAGATAGAATTTGAAGAAACAAGTATTATCTTATACCAACAAAAAAGCAAGTATTCAACCATGTGAAGCAAAAGATATGTACTCCACTTATATTTCCACTTCCATATCTATTTGATCCCTTCAAGGTAGACATTAATTCATCTAATTATGCTATGGGTGTTTCCTCACCCATCATGGACATCCCATCACTTTTCACTATGATACATTTAGTGAAGCGGTGCACAACTACTATACCTTTGATGGAGAGATGTAATCCATTGTAGAAATAGTTTGATAATGGTGATGCTACATTATAGGAAAGGAGATAGTGATAAATTTTGATCACAAGCTCCTATAGTTTATTTGGATTGAAAGTAAATTAAAGAATGCACAATTTCATCATCTCGTCAAACGCAAAAAAGGAAGAGACAACAAGGAAACTAATTGCTTGAGAAAACCGCCAATATCACTTATGATTGTTCTTAACACCAAGCGTTATAACATAGAAGGATTGTTAGATTTGTACAACAATGATATGGCCTTAATGTATAATTATATATGACCGATTGTATATATGGTTGGTTTCCACTTGTTTCATGATCTTCTTGATCATCTTGACAAATCATATGTACTTGTTGGTGAACCTAGAGACCAATTTATTTTGGAATCTCATTTCTCCAAGTTTTATAGACACTTTGGAGTGACAAAACTAGTAGCTACCTTATAGTGGAAATTCTACTACCCTTGCATGAGACAAGACGTTTAATGCTACCTCAGATCTTGTGTGTGTTCTTGCATTACTAAACAATCCAATCTTGTGGTCATAAGGTATGTATACACCATTTCCAATGCCTTCTAGGTCTTCAAAATATGTCATCTTAGATTTTCTTTCAACATTTCCCATGACCAAGCATCAACATGATTGTGTATAGTGTTTATAATTTTCCAAAATGACTATCTTGATTTCATGTAAAAAGACAACAATTTCCCTTGACATGAAGTGCATGTACTTCATTTATGTTTGATCCCATTTGACCATTATCTCCCATAGTGTCTGATTATGATTCTATATTTCTCAATCATTTCTAGAGTGCCCTATGGTCAATGCTTGACATCAAGCTCAAGTGTTCTAACGCTTTCCACCCTCAGACCAATAGCTAAATAGAAGTTGTCAATAGAACCTTAGTCCATCTATTGCACATGTATAACCATGCCCACCAATCCCAATCTCATTAAATTTTGATTAATTCAAATTTAATCCCCTTCGAAGACAGGCAAAATTAGTTTTTCTAAAGTCCAAAATTGGGGTTTCTAGAGTGCAAAATATAGTTCCAAAAGTTCCAAAATTATATTTCAAAATTGGACTCGATATTTGCATTTTCAAAATCCAATTTTGCACTTTTGGAATCCAATATTGGCACTTTTGAAAACGTTAAGATTTTTCACTTTTGAAAGCTGATATTGGCACTTCTAGACTTTGATATCGGCACTTTAGGAATTTAATTTCTCACTTTTCGCATCCAATATTGGCACATCTGTAACTAGTTTTGCACTTTACAAATCTAAATTTTGCATTTAATTTTCAATCACATTTAATCTATAGCATTCATAGCTTTTAAATTTTCTTACACATCGTCCACAAGTACTACTAAATTTATCAAATACAATTGAATGTAGAAAAATATGAAAACCTTATTATGCATTAAAAACATTGGCATGCATAGTGTTAGAAAAAGAGGATTGCAGAGCAATAATATAAAACAGATGCAGAAATAAAACACATAAGATACACAATACAATAGAGACATATATATATGTGGTTCAACCAATATGAGCTACGTCCACCAGAGAAATTGTCAGTCCTTCCTATATTTTATCTAGCAAATGAAGGGATACGACCTACAACACACCCGTTGTAACTTCCTCTTATTTCTCTCACAGTTTCCTCTCTCATAATACAATATTCACACTCATAAACCGCTGAAATACAATTTCATCATACATAAAATAGGGTTTCCTTCTAGGGAAAAATTCCCTAACATAACTTCTACCATCATATATGCAACCTAATGATGAACTGTCTAGATTGACTACAAAATTACAATATTTTACAAGGCAATTTTCCCAAAAAATTATCTTCGAGGGCGTTTCCCCTAAACCCCCACCAAGGGGGCCTCCATAAAGTGTCATTGCCCCCCTAGCAATAGATGTGGGGGGGCAATCCCCCCCACACCCCCCCCCCCGTCAGGAAATGGGATCCAAACATGATTGAAACAATACCTTTGAATTAGGAAGATAATCAGGCTCCACAACCAACACATAAAATATTAATAAAAATAACTAATTATATTATTTAACAAACTATTTTTATTCTTTTTACAATAGATATTACATGTGGCATTCACATTGCCACAATTACACCATCATCAATCTAAAAAGTATGTGTCATTCACATTACCACAGTTACGCAATAATCAATCTAACAAGTACGTGTCATTCACATTGCCATGTACTTGTTAGATCTAATAATATAATAACTAATTATATTATTTAACAAGTTCATGTCATTCACATCGCCACAAGTATAGCCTTTTGTAATTACATAGTTCCCTTCATCATTACAAACATGTAACTATTTATCAATATATATAATATAATTAGTTAATAGATAATATAATTAATTAATATATTAACAAATTATATATAATATAATTAGTTAATATATAATATAATTGTTCGATCTAACAAGTACATGCCATTCACATTGCCACGATTATAGCCTTTTGTAATTACAAAGTTCCTTTCATCATTACAAACTTGTTTTTCTCCTGAAACATCTACAATGATTGTGTTTCTATCATCATAAGCACCCTTAAAGATATCCCAAAAATTTGTTTAAAGGTTTGAGATATACATGTGGATTCTCATCACCAACATAACCCTTGGTATGGCATCACAATCATATTGTGTTAGTGTGACTTTA
This sequence comes from Picea engelmannii, assembly GCA_009831015.1. NCBI lineage: Eukaryota > Viridiplantae > Streptophyta > Pinopsida > Pinales > Pinaceae > Picea > Picea engelmannii. The sequence goes on along the minus strand of ML829213.1, from coordinate 64,088 downwards.
AATTGTCCACTTTTCAATCAAGTTTTATCAAGTGAAATGGGTCAAAACTCATTCACATTTTTTTGTTGTGCAAATGTCCATAAACCAACCTCAAAAATACTAAGGCATTGTTCAAATAATTCTCTAAGAACCTAAACACTAGACGTATAAAACAAATCTTTTTACTTGTATTGCTTTCTAGATTTCTTGACAATGACTTGTTTTTTGCAAAATTATTAAGTATAGTAAGTATAAATATGGTATGCAATTTTTCAAAAACATTATCACTTACATACCATTCATATTTTTTTGTCAATGACAAATTACTAAAACAAAAACAATTATCATCAAAATACACAAAATTGTGTTTATATATATTTCATATGAACCATTAAATATCCAATTTGATCACAATTTAAATATCTCGATGATTGAAACATGTTTATCCTAAGGATGAAAATTCAATGTAAATGGTATCCATGCTACTTACAGGTGGAGAGGATGCAACAAAACAATATGTTTCAAAGAATGTGACCCATACAAGATATATCTAGGTATGGAACTCATATAGGCATGCATGGTGTTATCATTCATCTTATCAATGCTCCAGATGTTAGGTTCATGACACAATTCTTATCTTGCAATCTAGTTTGGAAATATATAAAGGATGAATTTAATGTAGGAGTAGTCAACACAATAAAGAAGTGCACAGAAAGAATCATGAGAATTGGGGCAAGTGCTTGTAGAATGACTTCATTGCAGACTTCATTGAAGCTCAACATTTCCAATGGTAAGGAATTTAATTACAGTTGTTACTACTTGTACTTATATATTTGAAACCATGGGAAGGTAGAGAAACTAGTACAAAGGGAGAAGATACATTTTTTTTGGCAACACAAGTATTCCAACAGAGGATGAACACCTTTAGTTACCACTCACACAACCAGATCAAAGATCAACACATCGATTTTTTCACGTGGTAAAACCCCTATAGGGAAACATCCATTGCCCCAGCCAATGTGACCACTTGGAGCAATTTATTAATGAAAAAGAAAAAATTACAGAGATATTTATAAGAGAGTTTCTAACACTCGATCATATACAAATGACCCTCCATACTCTTTAAATATATATCATCGACCAATCGAGTGCTAAGCCACGGATCAATGTACTCGTTAATGACAACTTCTTGAACTCCTAACATAGATCGAAGTTCATAAAACTTTGCTTATGTAAGAGACTTCGTGAAAATTTATGCAACTTGATCTTGTGTAGGGAAAAAGATCACTTCAATAACTTGACCATGAATGAGCTTTCCAATGAAGTGCATGTGTAGCTCAATGTGTTTGTTTCATTGATGTTGAACCTGGTATTTGGAGAGCTTTATGGCACTCTAATTGTCGCACCAAAATCTTGTTGGATGTTGTTGTTAGATTCAAAACTTTGAAAGTATCTGTCGAATCCATAAGGATTCCTGAATTGAATTAACCATTGCTCGGTACTCTGCTTCTGCTAGAGAAAGAGAAATAGCATGTTGTTTCTTATAGGCCCAAGTAACAGGTCCTGAACCAAGGCTAAAAACATAACCTGCAGTATACTTTCGATCATCAAGGTCATCATCCCAATCTGAACCAGTGAAACCAACCAATAAAGGATCCCCCCTAAGCTATAATGTATCCTGAACTAAACTGTAACCCATAAATATTGAAGTATCCTCTTATCTTCTTTCCAATGGATTTCATGGGGTGTTTTCATATACTAAGCAACAAGACCAACAACAAAGGAAATATCGGCACGGGTATGAGTTACTTATAAGAGGCTACCAACTAACTAATGGTACAAAGTGGCATCAACATTAGGAGAAGTACATGTGGCAGAAAGTTTGACTCCAGACTGAAAGCGAGAAGGGGTTGACTTAAAATCTTCCATGTGAAAGTGACGAAGAAGGTCACAAGCATACCTAGACTAGGAAAGAAAAATTTCTTCCTTGGTTTGCAAAACTTGGAGGCCAAGGAAATAGTGTAGAAAGCCTAAGTCTGTCATTTTAAATTTCTTCTTAAGGTTGGTTTTCACATGGTTTAAAAAAATTTGGTCACTACCAGTGAGGATAAGGTCATAAACATAAAGAACAAGGATTATGAGATGGCTTCCTACTTTCTTGGTATAGACATTAGGGTTAGAATGGAATCTAGAAAATCTGGTGTCAAGAAGAAAGATGTCCATTTTGGCATACCAAGCTCGGGAAGCTTGCTTAAGACCATAAAGAGATTTCTTAAGGTGGAAAAAAAGGCTAGATTCATTCTGGACATAGCCATAAGGTTATTCCATGTAGATTTCTTCTTGCAAATGCCCATGCAAGAAGGAAGATTTGACATCCATCTAATGGACCTCTCATTTATTTGAAGCTGCAAGGGCTAGAACAATGTGGATGGAATTAATTATGGCTATAGGGATAAAGGTTTCATTATAGTCAATTCCTTCAACTTGGGAAAATACTTTGGCAACTAATTGAGCCTTGTGTCTTTCAACACTTCCATCTAATGCATACTTAGTTTCGTAGACCCATTTACATCTGACAAGTTTTCTTCCTTTCAGAAGAGGTACAAGATCCCAAGAATAATTTTCCATTAAATAACGATATTGTTCATTCATTATTGTAGTCCAATCTATATGACCTGAAGATTCTATGAATGTCTCTACATCATGAGTCTCTAAAACTTGAGGCAAAAGAGAATAGGCTCATTAGAACTGTGAATGTGTCTGACGTTGATCTGAAGGATCACCAACAACATCACTAGGTGCTTCTTGTGTTTAACGAACCCATCTGAGAAGTGGTGGTGTTGGTGCGGGTTCAAGTTCAATGGACTCATCTGGAGGAAGGTGAGCAGGGGGAGGTGGATTTTCATCCTCACTTATCATCTGAAGAAGAAGAAACCAGAATATGAACATAAGAAGGCACAAATGTTGAATATGGCTCATAGGCCAAAGAAGGCACAAATGTTGAATTAGGCTTGCAAGCCAAGATATTTTCATCAAATTTAACATTTATTCTAACAATAATTTCATTACAATGTGGTTGAAGAAGTCTATAACCTTTGACACCTTCAAAATAACCAACAAATATACACTTGTCACTTTTAGGCTGCAATGCTTTCCTTTTCTCATCGGGAATGTGAGCCCATGTTACACTTCCAAATACACGGAAGTGACTTACAACTGGCTTAAGTTTAGTCCATGATTATCCAGGTGTTATATTTTTAAGAGCCTTTGTGGGAGTCTTATTTACTATGTAATTTGCACAATTAATGTTTTACGCCCAATACTTTAGACTTAATCCCTTAGATTGGATAATACAATTATCCATTTAGTTTAATGTGTGGTTCTTTCCCTCAGCAACACCATTTTGTTGTGGTGTATATGGAACAGTGTGTTGCATTTGGATGCCTTGTGAAGTGTAGTAACTTGTCAAATTATTGTTCACGTTCTCCTCCATTATATCTTCTTAACCTTTGAATTTGATGTCCATATTGATTTTCTACAAGGGCCTTGTAGGCCAAGAACTTGTCAAAAACTTTTCTCTTACGTTTTAAGAAGTAAACCCAAGTGTGTCTGGAAAAGTCATCAATGAAAGTTATGAAATACTTGCACCCAGAAAAAGGAGAAGAAAGTGGACCACACAAGTCACTGTGAACAAGCTGCAAGGGGGTCGATGTGTTCCAAGAGGCACATTTTTCAAAACTATCCTGATGACGTTTATCGATAACACAACCAACACAAACACCATCTTTGCATGAAACAAGAGGAAGAGTAGTCACCATATGTTGATTACATAGATGTTGCAATGAGTGATTGTTTAGATGACCAAACTCCTCATGCCAAATTTTTCTCAAGTCGTCACTATGAGAAAAAAAAGTTGATGGAAAAGATGATGACCCAAAGTTGTCAAACTTGTACAACCTGGTAATATCATCTGCAATTCCAGTTGCAAGAACATGCAGAGGATCTTTCAGATCCCTGATTACAACTTGGTGAGGTGAAAACTCTATGATTTTACCTTCATCTGAATGAGTGATTTGATATACTGATAGAAGTTTGTAGGAAAGACTTGAAACACATAATACATCATTGAAATGACCATTATCTACCTGAACTATTCCATACCCCGCAACACTAAGAGATCTGTCATCACCAACAAATATTTTATTAGTGTTACATTCATTTAGAGAAGAAAATATGGATTTATCCTTAGTCATATGATAAGATACTCCAGAATAAATAAGTCACTCATCAGAAGAAGAAGTAGAAGTTTCATTCAAGGAGAAACCAGAAGCAAAAAGTGCATGTCCATGAGAAGAAGAAGAAGTAGAATCTATACTAATGTTGTGCTTCTTCATCGTTGCTTCTAAAGCTACCATCTTCCTAAAACATTTGGACGCATCATGACCATCTTTCTCACAAAAGTTGCAATGTCTGTCAGTCTTCTTTCTTTTATATTTTTCTCCTTTGTCGCAATTAGCAGTTGAAGTTGGTTGAGTGGGTTTGGGACCCTTGTTTCGCTTGTTGTTGTGGTGAGGATGTTGTTTTTTGGGATTCTTGGGTTTATATTTTTGTTAGGCCACTAAGGATTTGTTGGAGGTATTTGTAGTTTTGATCACTCAAAGTTGCACAAGATTATATTTCTCTCTAATCAAAGCATCACAAAAGGACTCAAGAGTGGGTTTTTTATRATAACTCCCTAGAGCTTCTCTAGTGGCACAAAAGGTAGATACAAAAATAGAATATGCACTACCAAACTTACAAAGAATAACATATATGCAACACTCATCATCCAACTTTATTTTACACTCTTCACATAAAATTCTAAATGTTTTGAACATGGATAAATAGTCTTCAATGCAAGAAAAAACATTTGGATTTGAAGTCATTATCTAATTTTMTATTTGGTGAGCTCGAATAATATTGTGTTTACCAAACACAGCTTCAATATTTTCCCAAGATTTATTGGGGGCATGAAGTCCTTGAAGGTGAAACCTTAAATCATGAGACATGGACATTTTGATTAGTCCATGGGCTTCGTCATTCCTATTAATCAATTTGACATATTTTTCATCATCAGTGGGTTCTTCTTCTTTTCCCAAGGTAATTTGGTATAGTCMTGTACTTCTTAACAAATCATCAATATGGGATTTTCATTGGAAGTAGTTGGTGTTGGTAAGCAAAAGATCACTAGGAGGATTCATATTAAATATGCAGAGAATATGGATTTAAAATCTGAAAATGATGGTCTAGGTGGAAAGATTTCGAAAAAAGTAGGCTTTTTCAAAAGAACGGAACTGAAAACAGGCTTCGGATGTGAAAGTTATGCCCTTTTGAAAAAAGGAATAAATGGTAACCAAAGAGCCACATGGCAGGTAAAAGTTGGTCCATGTGGTGATACCCCTCCTAATAATCTCATTTTTACAAATAAGTTTCTTACGAACTGACCCATTTTTATAAAAAAAAGCGAGGATCACTTTTACAATGAAGTTACTTTATAAAAGAAAGTTGCATGCAAAATAAATAACTGAAATAAAATATTAAAGCTACTTATAGTGATTCACTTTTATAATTTAAGTGAAATACACTTTACAATGGATGCATGAACTTTAAAAAAAAAGTAACAAAAAAGAGACTTGAACTCAAGACCTCTTACTTAATAAAGCAACTTTTAACCAAGTGAATTAGTGAAAAACATATTGTATTGTTTAGAAGGATGATTGGGGGTGTTGTTGTTTTTGTTGTTGTTGTGGAAGATAACCTTGAAGAGTGTGCTCCGGATCTGACTGAAATGGTTGTATCTTGGGCAAAGAGAAATATTTTCGAGTGAAACAAAAAGTGTTCATGACTGAAATGAGTGCTTTGTATGCAACGGAATAGTCCTCTCAACCGATAAATGTATGGAAATGGAAAAAACTAGAGATGAGGCAACACGGCTTCACGATCTCGATCTACAATGAGAGTGGGTCTTCAAATGCATTAAGATACCATGTTTGACAACACAGGTATTCCAAAAAAAGGATGAACACCTTCAATAACCACTCACACAACTAGATCAAAGATCAACACACTGATGTTTTCACGTGGTAAAACCCCTACGGGGAAACATCCACGGCCCCATCCAATGTGGCCACTTGGTTCAATTTATTAATGTAAAAGAAAATTTTACAGAGAGATTTACAAGAGAGTTTCTCACAATCAATCATTGGAAAATGACACTCAATGCTCTTTAAATAGAAATCATGGACTAATCATATGTTAATCCATGAATCAATGTAGTCGTTAAGATCGAGGAGAATATGATTTGTTTGATCACTCTATGTCGGGAACATATTGTGACCATCAAATTATCTAACTACAAATGCATACTAATGAAACACACTAAAAAACACTTTTTACCTAATGACACATTAGAGCAAGTTGATCTTAACTAACTCCTAAGTGCCTAAATATCCTAACACATTTAGTACTACTTTGCATAACATTTTGAAATACTCTAGAGATGAAGAATATCAGGAAGTAACTACCTAAGAATTTCAAAATTGGTATATTGCTATGATTCACTAGAATACATTGCTACAAGATTCTAGAGAAAATACCCCCCATATTGCAACCCAAGTTGCCATGAAAACATTTCATTTTCCAATTTCTCATTTTTTTGCATTATTCTTCATTTGGATGGAAATTCAGGTAGAAATTGGGTGGTAAGGTGGGACTTTTTATTTACAACCATGAAAATATCCATAAAAATGTATATATTTTCCACCACTAAAATGTTCCTGATGACTCTATTACAACAAAAGAAACACCTAAACAAATGTCTATTAAAACAACCTTAGCCTTGTTCATTATAACATCTAAATTAGAGTCTCTCAGTACATCTACCACAACGTCTTCAAAGCAATCCAATTTAGAGTCTAATTAAATGTCCCTTTTAAATTTAGTTTTTAGGTGTTACCTTAGTCTATGTAGTGTTGAATAAAAAAATATTTCTAAAACAAATTATGGGAAATAAAATGTATTATTTACTATTTACTATTTATTTATAAACTAATGAAATATTATAAGTAAATTAGCATTCATTTGAATTAAATAATAATTAATTTTAAATGGTTTGTTTCATATTGTTGAATTCATCCTTGATTTTAATTAATAGAAATATTTAATTGGATGCATAAAGAAATAATGAAGCTCTATGAAGTCAATTGGGTTTAGCTCGAGTAGTTTGTGTTGAGGGGTGATTTCCCCCCACCCAAGTTCATTTCTGCAAGTGACATGTTAAGCTCTTAAATAAGCAAGCTCTCGTAAAAGCCTAGACTTTCTACAAAATATGGTTTACCCTGGGTACCATCCTCAAAATGAGGGTAAGTGCTCGGTCGATTTCCCCAGGAAGTATTCCAAGGAAAAAAAATGAATCTCTATGAAACCATAAATATAGAATATGTTAGATGGAAGCAAAGAAGAAATGGTTGTGGGAGGGACTATCGGATATCAAAGAACCACTAAAAATTAGGTCTTTACTTTGGTTGGTTTAATCTGATATATTTCTAATATGGAATAATTTGCAGGCTAGATCTTGGCAGGGACCTAATATTTGTT
>ML829213.1:31918-42881 GCA_009831015.1 Picea engelmannii | reverse complement strand
GGTTGCTTGCATAGATACATTCAAACATAAATGGAGATCCTGGACATCGCCTCATTGGGCACGGCTTATAGATACGTTGTCAAGATCGAGCAAAAATTTAAGCAAAAAAGGCGAGAGTTTGGATCTGCAAACCCCTCATAGTCGAAGTATGGTAAACGAAGCCCCAACCCACACAGAAAGGGACCAAGTCGAGATGGCCACCCTATGGACAACCAATCCAAGCCGCAACACAAGAAGGGAAATGAGAAGACGAAGAAGGACACGGGAAAATGGTGTGAGTACCATAAAATTCCTTGGCACAACACCGAAGAATGTCGCTCTAAGAAGTCCCTCGTGATCAAGCTGAAGGTTTTCGAGTCAGAGGTTGATTATGATTCCAAGTCAAATCCTGAAGAAAGGAAACAGATTATCGATGTTGAACCCAGTGCCATTGTCGCCACCACCAAAGTCCGGTCAAGCGAGCCAAAAGAACCAGAGGAAGGGCAACGCCTCTTTCACTCACAGATGTGGGTCAAGGGGGCTTCGCTTCATTTCATTGTCAATAGTGGCAGTCAGAAGAACCTGATTTCAGCAGAGGTCGTCAAGCGGCTGAACCTGCCAGCGAAACCGCACCTGCAACCCTACACCATTGGTTGGCTTTGCCAAGGAAGAGATCTTTGTGTCAGCCAATAGTGTCGCCTGCACTACGGCATCAAGCCTTTCAAAGATGAGGTACTATCTAATATTGATCCTTTTGAAGTTTGTGATGTTCTTTTAGGACAACCATATTTGTGGTGTTAGAATATAATGGATGTGCTCATTTTACCATTGACAATATCTCTATCGTCACCCAACCATAGGCCGAAGCCACCCTCTGAGCACCTTAACCTTGATAGAGAATCACTCTGGAAGAAAACCCTAGGCTAGATAGCCAAACAAAGGGTAGCGCACCTTTCCCAAAGGATAGCGCATCAACAAGAGTTGATCAGATAGTCCAAACCCTAGCCAAGAGATAGTCCAAGACAAAACATAATTGTTAGTTGCAGCAGCTACAATGGAAGCTCTCCTCAAACCTGCGCATAATACTGGGCACTACAGTGTGCACCAGTTGTTGCTCTGCAATTTTGAGACTATGACAAATGAGAGACTAGTGCCCTGTATTTATAGTATTCCTGGCTAACTGCCTGGGCCGAATTCTTATTCTGGGTATCTGTTTGTTCAGTATATTATTATTTCTTCTAGCTGACTTCTTCTCTTGGAGGCTAATAACCTAATACAAATTATCTTCTTGACCTGACAAGTCTTCTAGGGTTATTTAACCAACTCATTAGGGTTTCTCTTGCTTCTCGGAGTATTCTATTCTCGTCAAGTTTACATGTGGAGGGAAATACCTCCCGCAGCTACCATAATATCAACACTCCCTCCTAGCTAGGGAGGTATTACAGGTAATGGTCTTGAGCACAAACATACCATTCACCCGGTAGCAACAACATAGTTGTATAGACTAGATCATGAGCACCATCATCTCCATCAATGTCATCAACTACATCATCTTTTGAAACCATACTCCATCTGAGTAATCAAGCATGATGTTGAATAAGTCACTCACACCACAGAGTGATACAAGAGCCATTCTTCTAATTTGGGCATACGTCCTAGAAGAGTAGATGTTTTGAACCATTTTCTGTCTGGGAAATCTCTATCCTTTAATCATCCATCTGGTTGATAATCATTTACCAAACTGTTTGATAGTCTTCAAGGCAATCGGAACAAAATAGAACACAAMTGTRTCTATCCATAGTAGTACATAACTACAATCCAGTGGTACACTACCACACCAAGTAGCAAACAAGTACTTGATCAGTAACGTATAGTCACGAACAATGGAACACATCCACCACAGTAGTATACATCTAYTGTCATATAGTCTTCATAACAATCATCTGATATCAACCTACACATAAACAATGTTATGATATAAAATGAATCATCTAGGCCAATCTTTCACTCACATMTGTGAGATCTGAAAGAATATCTGCCCTCAGAGTAGAACAATGAGATATCTAGACTATTCTTCTCAAGCAAGGAAGAATAATTTTCCTATCTTCTGAACTTGGACCATTCCCCACCCTGGGCCATTCTTCCTACACTAATAAAAGTACACCTTGGAGAGAATGTATAAACCCTAAGGAATGTTTGTCCCTGATTGTTGAGCCTGGACAATTACCCACCCTGGTCCATTCCTCCTACACTAATCAAAGTGCACCCTGGAGAGAATGTATACACCCTAAGGAATGACTGTCCAGACCATTTCCTCTATTAACCACAAGAGAAAAAGAGTGTCCTGTATCAACCTCCAAAATGGACCATTCCTCATGTTAACCACAATGAGAAATTGTTGTCCCACGAGGCGGGCCAGTCTTCTTGAGTAACCCTCAAGAAGACAGACTTCCCTAGACCACTCCCCATGTTAACCACAATGGGAAGTCATTGTCTATGATACATCAACAATCTATACCATTTCCCATGTTAACCACAATGGGAAACCATTGTCCGTCGGAAATCTCAATCCACTTTCCGAACAAGAAAGAATCTGCCCAACTGGGATATTTTTCATTCACGGAAAATAAATGTCTTCAATAATATTTTCAATGCTCCCTCCCAACCTGGGAGTCATCTCTTCCTTTTTCAATAAGGAAGTAGTCTCCACGAGCTCCAGCTTGAGTACGCAAACTCTTACCAAAATGTCTTCTTATCTGCTCATCTGTGGAGATATGTATTGGAGAATCACTTTCTCCTTTCTGGACTTCATCATAGATATTGTAATGCTTGATTTCAAATGTACTTCGGTCTAGAACACTAGTCTTCTTTGAAGGCTTTATGTAGTTCTGATCAATAAGGTATATCATTGTTTTGGAAAACTAGAACATATCCATGTGGCACTTCTTCTGTCATCATGAGATCTTTGTCATGGATTTTGTTGGCACAGGGGCAGACCTAGGGTTCAATGCTACAATAGCGCACCAACAAAACCCTAACTACGGGCCCTTTCGGAAACACCTATGAAGCAGATGAAGTCTCACCTGAGGTAGAGGCAGAGGTGATTGCAGGACTTAGGTGTCTGCAACCTTAGCTGGGATATAGATCTGTGATTACACACTTAACAAAGCACTTAGCATCAATAGTTAACCTAGAATTAACCCTTATCTCACTCTGCAGATAACACAAAGCATTGCAGTATATACTTAGATCTAAGATGATTCAGCACTTAGCAGCATACAACAGACCAGGTTCAGTAGACCAAGCACTTAGCAACTTCATACACATCAAATCTATCATCTATACACATCTAATAAGCACAAAGCATAAGTAAGTCTATCTAAACATGTCATAGCACTTAGCAAGAGAGGGAAAACACATGTAAGTAACAGCACAAAGCATGACACACAGATTTACGTGGTTCACCCCCACCATGGGGCTACGTCCACCAACTCTTTTTCTCTATTATTGTTGGCCAATCAGTTACAAGCACAGAGCCTCAAAACCTACTCCGTGCAAGATAGGAGATTTGCACAGCTTGTTGGATCCTCCTTCCCTGAGTAGCTCTAAGCATAATACCTTCTTACAATCCATGCACTCAGCACTTACAATACTTGCACTCATCTCTGCAAGTGTATCACACAAATCATCTCTTAGCACTAAGCCACTTCTCTAGTGTCCTCAAAAAGGTCCCTTCTTACATAGCCTAGACTTCTACTTATACATTACAAAAAGGGGCCTAAACATGGGTAAACCCATGGGCCGACATCTCGGTCCCGTTACATTATCCCCAAAAAGGACCCAAAAAGGGGGTCTAACTTCCACGATCTCCGCTTCACCTTGCGCTCCATCTTTGACACGTCGTCAAAGTCCCAAAAATGGTCAAGTATGACCAAGTGTTCCTCAAAACTTGCTCAAGGGCCAACAGGTCCCCAACACTCACCTGTGACTCCTCCTGAGTCACTTAGGTCTGGGTAAATTTGCCTCAAAGGTCTCGAGCTTGGCTCAAGCTGCTTCGACTTGTCTTTGTGCTATTGCTTCTTGCTCAATGAATTCCTAAATAACCGCTTCGCTGATAGGTCCTTCCAATTGTTGCTCGACTGTAGAAACTACTTGTTCTAGTATTGTTCCTTGGCCTTCAATTTCTTCAAACAGTAGATAGGCCACCTCCTAGCTAGGCTGGAGTTTTTGGGTGACTACCATCACTCTATTCTGCATGGTAAGAATGAGTTGTTGGCCTGTGCATTGTTCCTGGGATCTCTTCATCCTCTCGATGGGTGACAGGAGCTTGAGTTGCACCTATATTGTATCTGTGTGTTGCTTTTCTTCCTGGAATTGGGAATCCAATTTCTTCAACTCTGGGTATTTGAATAGTTGTTCATATATCTGTGTGCTTTTGCTACTTAACTGTTTGCATTTTGCAGCAAGTGTTTTAATCCTCTCGATTGCGCTCTGAGCATTCAATTCTCGTTGGTCGCGCACTTCTTGTAGGGTACTTGGTATAGTTTGAAGCTCTAATTCCATGACCCTTTGTTGAAGCTGTTAAATAACTTCAGCAAGCTTCATCACTTGACTTTGAAGGGTTCTTCTCTCTTTTGTTCTAAGTCAGTGACGGATCAGAATGCTCGGTTAACTGCTTCTTCCATCCCGATCTGCTTCGCAAGTAGTTGCTCTTTCTCCTTTTGGATCTTCGCTCTATCTTCTTCAATTTTTTCTTGGGGAGAATCCTTCTCTTGTTGTGTGGCTCAGCGTTGTTCTATTATTTCCTCTTGTACTTTCTTTAAGGCACGAGTAACCTATGTTTTTTCTTCCTGTGCATGTCGAAGGCGTACTTCGACTATATCAGCAATCTTGTGGAGTTGAACTGATTCTTCTCCTACTTCTATTGTTCCTTCTAATAGAGGCACAGTAGAGATTGTGCGGCTAGACTGGAGTGCCTGATGCACTTCTTGGAGCCCAATTTCAATCATGTTATATATATGCTCCTGCTTCGCTTCCTGCTTTTCTGTTATCTCTTCTATGGCTTCATTCATAGTTGCGAGGAGGAAATTGAAGTCATCTAGAGTGAGCGTGGTCTGCAGCTTAGTTACGGTTGCTTTCGATTTCTTCCGAGAGGGAGACTTCGGAGGTGACCCTTTTCTCTTATTTATAACTTTGACTTCATCTTTCGGTCTCTGTTCAACTTCCTCTAGGTCTTCGCCATTACCTCCTTGATCTGGTGTGACGGAAGTCGTCCTTACAGATATGCTATCTACATCCTGAACCTCTTCAGGCTTCTTCATATTCTTTGTCTTACTGGGCCCAGGTGTGTCCTGTGCAACTTCTGGGTTGTTGATGTCTGAAATGTCCGCTAGCTTTGTTGCAACAAGGAGGTCTGTCAACCATTCCTTGGTGATCTCTTCTAGGTCTTCTTCTGTTAGCTTATAATAGGACTGAAGTTGTTCCTGGTGCTCATCGGCACATGGAGTTAGGTATATAAAGTGGCGGTCCGCGCTGAACTTTATCAGAGGTCGAAACCTTTTGTAAAGTGTTCAGGCTTATGCGAGGTTCACCCCCTATGGTTGCTTTCAATTGGTTATAATACGTGTGGAAAACGGCATTCGATTTCCATTTCTTGTTCATGTCAGTTGAGTACCACAATGTACTGAACTTTGCGGCTAGTGGCTCAAAGGGGTCGAGGTTCGGGAAGGTTACGCCTTTCAGTAGCTCCCATGCAACAAAAGCGATCAGTATTAGAAGCTAGCTAAAATGGAATTCATGCCCCTGATCCTGGGCTTCTCTACAATCAATCTCTAGTTGGTTTACCAGGTACTTTGCCCAGTTCATTTGTAGTCCCTCTGTGCATTTTCCTGCAAGGTAAACTACGAAGCCTGATACTTGTGTAGATCAATTCTTACGTACCATCTTTCCTATGATCAGTTAACATGTGAGGCGCACTGCGCCACTTTCGATAGAGGCTACCTTGTAGCCTCGCGCGCCCTTTTCGACATTGCCATAAGCTTCTTTAATCTTCTGTGAAAGAGCGCGGTCTGTGGTCTTTCCAAGGTAGTAATCGTGGGGATCAGGGCCCTGCATGCTAAGCCCGGTGATCCTATTGATCAGCGTCAGATCAATAGTTATGCGACGATTTAACCATAGGTATCCTTCGTGGTAACTTGCTAGCAGCAATTTTACACAAGCATTCACCCCCTGGTGTCTTCCGAAGTGTGGTGTTTTCATAACGTTAAGAAAAGTAGACTGCGCGAGGTTCATCATCCATTGTTGAGGGACGATCTTCGAATTCTTGCTCTTAGTTCTTGTCAAGTACTTATACGGGGCGAGCATGATGTAAACTTTACAGTCCCCCAGGTTGAAGTCGTAAAACTTCAACGTTGTAACCTTGTCTTGATCTACGCGGTAGGTGCGTACTCGTTTCGGTAGATATGCAGTGACTAGGGTGTATTCAAAGTCTCTAGGGACACTGTCCCTGTTAATCGCACCGCCCAGAGGGGGTATGTATGCTAGTAGGATGGATGGCACTATCTTCGTGTTGCCTATGTCATTTTTATGCTTAGTTCTCCTTTATGCGCTGGCTTGAGATGTCCATGCTCGAGCATTCAACAGGGAGGCTTGCACTCATCTCGTCGATGATGCTTGGACTCCGGTGGACATTCCTCTTTTCGACATGACTCTCTTAGTCATTAAATCGAGAAGGACCTCTGTGACAAATTCCTCAACTGCGGTGAGCTCGTCGGACATACGCACTCGGAAAATATAATTGGGGCACGATGATCTCAGATATTGCACTAGGATGAACAATCTTCTTGCAATGATCATTGTATACAATCACTAGTTCTACGGGCTTCAAATTTTCAGTTGGCAAAAGTGTTCTTAGGGCACGGCGCAACAAGCTAAATAGGAAATTCCTCAACAATCTGCTTGCAATGGTTATGAAGTTTCCATTATCGTAGATCTGTCTATTATGGTGAGGTCCAACGGTCTGGCGGTGATCCTTTAACACTTTTCTATCTGTTTGGGGTGGAAGTCGAACGGGTGTATCGGTCCAACGGCTAGATTGCTTCGCCACGGCGAAGTGCCATATGTCGTTGTTCTGATATCTCGGTGAAGTTCAATTCCTGCGATTTTTCCTTCTGCAGTTTTCCACCTGGGATCTCTTGTAACTTTTCAATCTTCGTCTTTTTCTTACTTAATTTTCTAGCCTTCTTCCCGGTAGTCTTCAACTCGATCGGTCTTTTCCCGTTCTCATTCCTATCTTCTCTTGACATAGTCACTTCGCACTACTGAGATTATTTCTTCAGATCCGAGGGTAATACGCCTTCAACATATGGATTAGTTATTTCAGTATTCTGTGGTTCCTCTAATGCTCTTATAGCTTCAACGTCCAAGTCCATGGTGTCCAATAGCTTAGATCTGTTCTCTTGTTCTTCCATCAAGTAGGCGATCCTTCTAGTCATAAATTCCATGAGTTCTTGCTTCTTTTGTTCTAGGGCTTCCTTTTCTTCTTTTCTTCGGATCTGGTCTTTTTCAATCCAGATCTTGCCTAACAAAGCTAGAAATGGGGCACGGTCCTCAATAAATTTAATAACTTTGAATTCTTCCTCTGTCGAAGCTCCATGGGTACTCATAGCTATTTGGGTAATCCTGCCACATAGGGTTACCATTTTTCCTTTAAACAACCTTGTTTTTCTTAGTGAAGGAACTATAGCAGGTCTTCCTAGGGTTTCCCAAGTGTTTTCTGTCATAATGTTCATCTGTGTTTCCTCATCCAAAGCACAGTCAATGTCGAAGTCTCCTATTCTTACTTCAATTTTCTCCTTTTCTTTGAAGATCTCTGGCAAACTAGCATCTTTATGTTCATTCAGGGTTTCTTTCATTTTCAGTAACATAATCTCTGATTCTTTCTGGGCTTCTTCTATAATCTTAGTCTCTTGATCTCCTTCAGGGTTTGCTTGCTCCATATTTAGCTTTTCAAGTCTAGCAATCATTCTAGGGCAATCTAGTACTTCATGGTCCATAGCCTTACAACAAAGGGAACCAGGTTTTCTCCCAAGGCATTCCTTAGCAAAAGGTCCTGGTCTTCTGCAATTGTAACAAAGAGTTAATCCTCTCTTTCTCTTCAATGATCCCCAACTTTTCCTATACTGCGCTTTAGGATCATAATGGCTAGCCTGCAAAAATTTCTTTCTAGGATCCTGCATCCAAACGTTAGTCCAAACATTCTTTCTATGCATAGGTATAACATATCTTTCACTATTCTTAGCATATATATTCATATCAAACGTTCTTTCATCTAACAATGCCCTAGTTTTCAAGCTAGGACAAAATCTATCAAGCATACCTAAATTCATGCTTCAGAAACAAAAATTTCCACCTATTTAGCACAAATCTTCCAGATCTAAAACCTTTCACTATTCTTACCTTTATCAGAGCACAAAGCTTATAGATCTTACCTCTTTTCTTCAGATCTGGCTTCTTTTCTTCAGCACAAAGCTTTGTAGGTTGAGTAGAGTACTGCGCATCAGAGCGACAGATCTACACACAGAGTTTCCACAATTTCAGGATGAATCTTTGCACAAAGCTTCTTCTTCCATAGTTCCCAGCAATCACAGTTTTAGGTCCCGGCAACGGAACCATTTGTTGGCACAGCGGTAGACCCAATGTTCAACGCTACAACAGCACACCAACAAAACCCTAACTACCGGCCCTTCCGGCAACACCTGCGAAGCAGATGAAGTCTCACCCAAGGTAGAGGCATGAGTGATTGCAAGACTTAGGTGTCTGCAACCTTAGTTGGGATACAGATCTGTGATTACACACTTAACAAAGCACTTAGCATCAATAGTTCACCTAGAATTAACCCTTATCTCACTCCGCAGATAACACAGAGCATTACAGTATATACTTAGATCTAAGATGATTCAGCACTTAACAGCATATAACAGACCAGATCTGGTAGACCAAGTACTTAGCAACTTCATACACATCAAATCTATCATCTATACACATCTAATAAGCACAAAGCATAAGTAAATATATCTAAACATGTCATAGCACTTAGCAAGAGAGGGAAAACACATGTAAGTAACAGCACAAAGCATGACACACAGATTTACGTGGTTCACCCCCACCCTGGGGCTACGTCCACTAACTTTTTTTCTCTATTATTCTTGGCAAATCAGTTACAAGCACAGAGCCTCAAAACCTACTCCGCACAGGACAGGAGATCTACACAGCTTGTTGGATCCTCCTTCCCCGAATAGCTCTAAGCATAAGACCTTCTTACAATTTGTGCACTCAGCACTTACAATACTTGCACTCAGCTCTACAAGTGTATCACACAGATCAGCTCTTAGCACTAAGCCACTTCTCCATTGTCCTCAAAAAGGTCCCTTCTTACATAGCCTAGACTTCTACTTATACATTACAAAAAGGGACCTAAACATGGGTAAACCCATGGGCCGACATCTCGGTCCCGTTACATTATCCCCAAAAACCCAAAAAGGGGGTCTAGCTTCCTTGATCTTCGCTTCGCCTTGCGCTCCATCTTTGACAGGCTGTCGAAGTCCCAAAAATGGTCAAGTATGACCAAGTGTTCCTCAAAACTTGGTCAAGGGGCAACAGATTGGCAATCTATCATCCTGATCTTTTGAGTAATCATTCTGATATAATATCTTTGTTATAGAGAATCTTGCACTGGAAGTTATCTTCTTCCATCTGCATACAAGGGTCTCTTTCTGGTATGCCTCAAAGTCTTGAGGTTGCTTTTCATACGCTCTTTATTCAATTTCTCTGGAGAACATTCTTTGCATTCATCTGATGTAGAACTCCAACCCATAGATGATATAATGACTCATGTAAAGATATGTCTGGTGTACTGGAACAAGTAATCATCATAGTCTTCTCCCTCCATCTGGGAGAACCTCTAGTTCTAGATATCATAATGTTTTCATTCATAAGTCTTCCATACATTGTTCTTCATCACGACTTTTAGTTCCTCTGCTTGATTGTTTTTATTGAGGTCATATCAGGATGGCAATCTTGTGATTCTTGATACAATGACTGTTTGTTCTGGCTTCTCTTTCTTTCTTTGAATATTTATGTTCTTCCTCGAGTTTAGCTCTTGGATCCATGGAGTAGATTCCATGCCCTAAAGATTCCATTTCTTTCTTTCATCACAGGATCACGAATGTAGATGGACAACCAGGGATACTTTAAAGCTTCTCTTTGTATATGACTTCTTCTAAGGATATGTATTGTCTTTCATGGCTGCTATCATGCATATATACTTCATCATCTTCAATGGATCATAGGATTAGCTCCCTCCTAATCCTTGCTTCATGTATGAGTGCATATAATCGGCTCCCTCCATCTAACAAAGTCCATGCTTCCATCTACATCCTTATTGTCTTCTACAAAGTCCACACTTTCGTCTTATTGTCTTCTAAAAAAACGTCATAAGTCTTTCTCCAATTTCCTCTTGATTGTTGTTTTTTTTCTGTCTTTGCTTCTTCTAAGTCTCTTCATGATTGATTCGGCTTATCTTGTAATAGCTTCCACATGATTTTTATTTCATCCTTTCATGTGTATTATCTAATGATGTCCATCCTTATCTTGTTGTTCTTCCATAGGTATAGTTCTTCTTAGAACACATTATCTTCCACAAGATATATATACAAGATATGTACAGAGACTATGCAAACAAGATATCTACAGGAAATAAGAAGAGTATTGTTACCTTTAGAAGAAGAAATCTCTTCCATCCTGTTTAGTCTTCTTTGTAGGTTCCTTTTCTTCAGCAACTGATGCTTCATGTTTCTCTTTCCTTTTCTTTAGCTCAGGACAATGATTCTTGAAGTGACCATACTTTCCACAGTTGAAGCATTATATTTCCGAAATGTTTTTCTCTTGATTTGGCTTCCTCCTTGAACCAAACTTTCTTTTATTC
>ML829212.1:107111-125055 GCA_009831015.1 Picea engelmannii | reverse complement strand
TCCCATAAAATTCTAAGTGTTTTAAACTTAGATAGATGATCTTCAATGCAAGAAAAATCATTTGGAATTAAAGTCAATATATGATTTTCTAACTGATGTGCTTGAACAATATTGTGTTTACCAAACACATATTCAAGCATTTCTGAAGCTTCATCGGGGTGATCAATTTCTTGAAGGTGAAACCTTAAATCATGAGAGATGGACATCCCAATCAGTCCACGTGCTTCATCATTTCTATTAGCCCATTCGAATTTATTTTCATCATCAATGAGTTCTTTTTCCTTTCTCAAGGTAATCGGGTACATGTCTTTACTTCTTAATTAATCTTCCATATGGGATTTCCATTGGAAGTAGTTGGTGTGTTAAGCAAAATATCATTGGAAAAAAAACATATTAAATATGTATAATATGGATTTAAAAACTGAAACTGATGATCTTGATGGAAAGATCTTGGAAAATTAGGCGGTTTTAAAAAAACAACACTAAAAACAGACTTTAGATGTGAAAGTTACGCCCTTTAAAAAAAACATAAACAATAACCAAAGAGCCATGTGGGAAATAGAAGTTGGTCCACATGGTGATACCCCTCCAAATAACCTCACTTTTACAAATAATTTGCTTTATGAAATGACCCACTTTTATAAAAAGAAGTGGGGATCACTTTTACAATGAAGTTACTTTATCAAAGAAATTTGCATGGAAAATAAATAAATTTAAAATAAAACTATTTTTAGTGATTCACTTTTATACTTGGACTGAAATTCACTTTACAATGGATACATGATCTTTTTCAAAAAAAGTAACAAAAAAGAGACTTGAACTCAAGACCTCTTACATAATAAGACAATTTTTAACCAAGTGAGCTAGTAAAACATATTGTATTGTTTAGAAGGAGTATTGGGGGTGTTGTTTTTGTTGCGGTGGTGGTGGTGGAAGATGGTCTTGGAGAACGTGCTAAAAAAAACTCTTTTCACACAAGAAAAAATTCCGCTTATCAATGACAACAATGGTTGGATCTCGGTTAGCTTACCCAGAAAATGCACTTTTTCTGATCTATTTCTAATTTGTCAAAATCGCACAGGGTGCGGGAAAGAGCATACACAAATCCAAAAGAGTTGCAATCCGAAAACAAAAAAAATAAAACCAAAATAATACTCTGCAAAATTTTTAAAAGGGCGTATTCAAGCTATATACCTTTGGATCTGACTGAAAAGTCGTATCTTGGGAAAATGGAAAACTTTTCGAGTGAAACGAAAGGTGTTCCTGAGTGAAACGAAAGTCGTTCATGATTGAAACAAGTGCTCCAAACCTTCTCATCCCATAAATGTACAGAAATGGAAGAAACCAGAGATGATGTCACTCGGTTTCATGATCTCGATCTACAATGGGAGCGGGTCTTCAAACAGGATTTGATACCATGTTCGACAATACAAGTATTCCAAAAGAGGATGAACACCTTCAATGACCACTCACACAACCAAATCAAAGATTAGCACACCGATGTTTTGAAGTGGTAAAACCCCTATGGGGAAATATCCACGACCCCAGCCAATGCGGCCACTTGGAACAGTTTATTTATGCAAAAGAAAAAGATTACATAGAGATTTTACAAGAGATTTTCTCACAATAGATCATCAAAAAATGACCCTCCATTTTATTTAAATAGAGATCATGGACCAATCAGGTGTTAATCCACGGATCAATGTAGTTATCACGATTGAGGAGAATATGAACCGTCAGATCATTCTATGTCGGGAACATATCATGACCGTCGGATTTCCTAACTACAAATGCATACTAATGAAAACTAAAGAAACACAATAAGAAACACACTTTTACCTAACGACACATTAAACCAAGTAGATCTTAACTAACTCTTAAGTGTCTAAATATCCTAACATTCCTCCTTAAGAACAATTTGGGATAGGATTGAAGGATTTACAAAAGTGACACAATAGGAGAAGGAAGGAGGAATTAAATCCTATCCCCCCTTAATGACAACTTCATGAACTCCTAACATAGATTGAAGTTTGGAAATTTTTGCTTCTGTAAGAGACTTTGGGAAAATGTCTGCAACTTGATCTTCTGTAGGGAAAAAAATCACTTCAATAACTCGATCATGAATGAGCTTTCTGATGAAATGCATGTGTAGCTCAATGTGTTTGTTGCACTGATGTTGAATTAGGTCTTTGGTGAGTTTGATGGCACTCTGATTGTCGCACCAAAGGCTAGTCATATGTTGTTGCTAAAATCCAAACTATGAAAGGATCTATCGAAGCCACAAGGCTTCTTGACTTGCATTTTTGTTGCTCGTTGCTCTGCTTCTGTTGAAGAAAGTGCAATAGTCTATTGTTTCTTACATGCCCAAGTGGCAGGTCCTGAACCAAGGCTGAAAACATAACCTGCAGTAGACTTCTGATTATCAGGGTCGTTGGCCCAATCTAAATCAGTGAAACCAACCAATAAAGGAGTCCCCCCTAAACTTTAATGTATCCTGGACTGAAATGTACCCCAGACATACCAAAGTATCATTTTAGTTGGTTTCCAATGGATTTCATGGAGTGTTTGCATATACTGGGCAACAAGACCAATAGAAAAGGAAAGATCAGAACGAGTATGAGTCAAGTATAAGAGGCTACCAACTAACTGACGGTACAAAGTAGAATCAACTTCTAAAGAAGTGTTGAAATATTGTAACTACAAAGAGTATTCTATTTATTATTGATGTATTATTCATTAGATCAATCCCCTTTTGTGGATTGATCATGTCGGGTAATGTAAACGACCAAATCCCCTTTTGCGGATTGGTCAAAACCTAATTGTAATAGGCTAAATGAGAAGTCGGCCCCAGAATATATTAAAAGTGGCTATAACCACCCAAAATGAGAATTCGGCCCTGCCAGTCAAAAGACACCTCATTTCAATGCCTACTAGATTGTATAAATAAGAGAGGCAAACGCCTCATTTATTCACTCACTCACTTGTTCATCAGAGCGCAAGTTGGGAGCTGCAGTTGTAGAATAAAGAAGAGAGAGAGAGAGAGAGAGACATTCTTGGGAGAGGACTTTCTGTAGTGTTTGGTTTATTCTCTTGGCATTGTATTGGCTATCTATATTAAGGAAGTTTTTGCTGGGTTTTCTCCCCCGTGAGGGTTTCCCAGGATAAATTATGTGTCTCTTGTGATTGTGTATTTCTCAGTGATCTTATCTATGCTATGGTTATCTAGTGAATTGAAAAGAAACCAAATAATATCTTAAACTCTAAGATGGTTTCAGAGCTAAGCTGAAGAGAGCATCTTTCACAAGAAGAAGAAAAATGTCATTGTTGTCGTACATGAAAATTAGGACTTTTTATTGAAGAAGATTTTTAGCCTTAAAACCATCTAGAAAAGTGTTCCCTAACCCAAGGAACTCTTTGGCACCTTCAACTCACCTTTTCAGTGGGTAGATCTCTCGGAAAGTGAAACCCTAGTTTTCACAAAGTATCAGAAGTACCAGAAAACCAGAAGTACGAGAGTACTAGAAGTACCAGAAGTACTAGAAAACCATAAGCACCAGTCCATAAATTCACTGGTCAAGTTTGAGGGGGTAAAAATTGGATTTTCAGAAATCTGGCTGCACCAACTTACTCGCCTCAGCTCAGCACATCTATCCCCTAGATCATAATTTCAAAATTTGAAGTTTGAAAAATTAGGGTTTCCTCATAAAGCCCTAAGTTGCAGTGGCAGTTGCAGTTTCATAATCAGCTGCAGTACCAGTTGCAGTGACCCTTGAAGTTTTAAAAGGGCTTGGTAATTATCATCGTTGCTACCAGATGGTGCCACTACCTGCAAATGCTATATGAGGTATGTACTCACATATGTTCAAAATTGTTAAGCTTTAAAGGGTATTTGTAGTAGAAGGGACCTCTTGCCATAGATCCAGAAGGATCTCAAGATCCAACACATTCAGAGGAATAATGCAACCCAGGTTTGATTATTATGATATGCATTCATTTGTTATGACATTATTTTGATCTATATTGCATGTTGAAGCTATGACCATCATACTAACCTTTGGTCAAAACTAAAGTCAAGGTATTAGATGGATTAAAGTTGAGATCATAGAGTTTATTCTCTAACCCAACCTTCTGTCAAGATGGCATATTGTCTTAGTATAAGAAGACACGTTGAAGAAAGCACTCGTCATCTTGAGTGAAGGAGGCTTGGAAGAAAAGCAGCACACTCATTCTTGAGCAAAAGGCTCCAAGTTCTAGGTTTGATTAATTAAGTTGATAAGATTCAAAGATGCACTTGACAAGTTGATGACTACCCCTTTATAAGTAAACACTATAGTTGAGGTAGCAGTCCTTGAAAAGTATTATACTTGGTAGCATGTGAGCATATTGATATAAATGCTTAATGTAATTATTTGTCTAATACAACTAACATCTCCTCTACGAGAAACCTCTTGTGTTAGTTCCAGGTTGCCATGGAGGAATGTTTGATCACAAAACTATAAGAGTGTTGACCTCATTTCATATTGTATTTCTTACTTTTGATCTTTGCTTTAGACATGCCACAAGTGATAGCTCTAAATGAGCTAATGTGATGATTATTCGTGCTATTGTTTTATCTACTATTATCAAAAGGATATTATTCTTGCTTGTTGTTTTATTGACCTTGTCTCAGGTCATAGGTGATAACCTTGAGGAAGCTATAGTGAAGGTTGCAAAAGGCAACATATTAGATGAGATATGAAGTAGACTATGTACATGACCATATACACTCATGTACCAAAGAATATGAAGAAGAAGCTATGTTTTGAGATTCAGAGTATCTCATATGAAGATTGATTGAAAGGAGTAGAAGTCTCCAAAGATGAACGAACATTAGAACAAGAAATCACAACAGAATCGTTCAAAGGTTAATAAAGCCACCTTGAGGGGAAGAAGAACTCGTTTGAAGCCTGTCTTTGTGTTTTATATTTAGAATTGGTATTCAACAAAAAATATACCATGTAAGAGATGATGAAGTCCTTGTAGACTCAGAAGAAATCGAGAGTAAGCCTGATCTCATAAACGATCAGATGAAGAGACAACTTCTAGGACTGGGAGACAGATGTTGTGAGAAGACTAGATCATAGCTTCAGAAACTTCTAGGAGATATGAAATCTCCTGGGAAGATTCCCTTGTTTCAATAACAGAGAAAGAAGCCAGACATAAAGACTAGGATATGGATTCTTCCGTGAGACTAGAAGAAAAGTCAGTATTGACTTCCAAGATTGATCTATACAGATCAAGCATGTTGCATATGTACAAAGCCTGATGTGTGTCCAGAGAATTCTCCCAGCAAAAAGGAAGAGGACTATGACAAGAAACTTCTTGAAGAAATAGTTCTAATATTTATGAATACAACCAGAACAACCATGATTCATATATACTATGAGATGCAGGGGGAGGAATCCCCATATTTAAATTCAAGTGGCAGTTGGTGCATTACATTAGTTGGGTCATGGAGACATGACTACAATAAAATATAGAGTTACCTCCATGAAAGAAGAATATCTACCTTCAGTATCATCTATTGAGCCACTCTCAGTTCCAGATGAAGTTGTTGTCGTGATGGAGTAGAGGAGTTACTCCCTAATTTCAGTAGTCACGGTGATAATGGAGAAACCATTCTCATCTTTAGAGCAGGTGCAGGTGTAGAGTCCCAGTTCCAGAAGGAACAATTGCAGAGAGAGTAGAGGACATACTCCCAGACAGTGAGACAAACAAGTGCTTTGCAGAAAGCACATAGAGCTAGCACATGATTGAGTTGCAGTTGAGCAAGTGTACCAGATTGGTACAATGTAATGAGAAAAATTGATTT
Organism: Picea engelmannii; assembly: GCA_009831015.1. Taxonomy (NCBI): domain Eukaryota; kingdom Viridiplantae; phylum Streptophyta; class Pinopsida; order Pinales; family Pinaceae; genus Picea; species Picea engelmannii. The sequence continues at coordinate 119,204 of ML829212.1, read as the reverse complement.
GAAGATTGAAGATAGAAATACTCCTGTCTTCCAGCTGAAGAAGGATTTGTACGTATTGAAGCAAGATCCTAGAGCTTGATATGGAAAAATTTACAGTTTTCTGAAGAGCTTGGGATTTACCAAGAGTAAAGTTGATTCTAACCTTTATCTCAAGGTTATGAATGATGAGCCAGTGATGTTACTATTGTATGTAGATGATGTATTCTTGACAAGATGAAGAAAATTTCATCATAGATTGCAAAAGAAGCTCACTACAGAGTTTGATGGAAGAACTAAATGCATTATCTCTTAGGTCTTGAATTTTGGCAGAGCGCAGAGAATATCTTCCTTAACCAAGGGAAGTATGCAGTTAAAATAAAGAGGTTTGACATGTTGAAATGTAAATCCATGTACACACCCATGGAAACAAAGTTGGATCTCCTCATAGATACCTCCTCATAATTGGTTGATGCTACTCTGTACAGACAGATTATTTTCTTAGTGATGTGTCTGACGAATACTAGGCTAGATATATGTTTTTCCTTAAGTTGGTATCTGGTAGAACCCAGACGTGTTCACATTGTTGTTGCAAAACATATGATGAGATACCTTAAATGGTACGTTGGATTTTGGTCTCTATTATACTAGAGATCATGACTTCAGACTGAGTGGTTACACCGATTCAGATTAAACTGGAAGTGTTTCTGATAGAAAGAGCACTTCAGGATGTTGTTTCAGTCTGAGGTCAGCCATGACTTCATGGAAGAGTAGGGAGCAATTCAGCATTGCTTCGAGCATGATAGAAGCAGAATACATTGTTGCATGTTCCTCCAGTTGTGAATTTGTATGGATTCGGATGTTCTTGACAGAACTATTTGATTTGGATATGGAAGCCACCATGATCCTATGGGATAATCAGAGATGATGTGTTCCATAATGATTCAAAGCACATAGAGATCCGATAACATTACATCTGTGATATGGTGTAGAAAGGAGTCATAAAGATCTAGTATGTTAGCACAAATGAACAAGTTGTTGTTGTGTTGACCAAGCCTCTATCTCGTACAAAGTTTGAGCACTTTTGAGATAATCTTGGTATAGTCCGAAAGGACCTCCCTCGAAAGGGGGAGTAGTGATGATATTCTAGCCTCGTGCTGATGATATTCCAACATCATGATGTGTTGATGTGCCAGCTTAATTTTTGTGTTGATGTGCCAGCATAATTGTTGTGATGGTGTGCCAGCTTAATTGTTGTGTTGATGTGCCATCTTAATTGTTGTGTTGATGTGTCAACTTAATTGTTGTGATGATGTGCCAGCCTAGTGTTGTGATGCTAGCTTAATGTTGATGATGTGTCAGCCTTGTGTTGTGATGCCAGCTTCATGTTGATGATGTGTCAGCCTCGTGTTGTGATGATGTTCCAGCCTCGTGTTGTGATGATGTGTTGTCAGCATCGTGTTGTGATGCCAACCTTGTGTTGTGATGATGTGTTGCCATCTTCGTGTTGTGATGCTAGCTTCGTGCTGAAGATTCTCAGCCTAGTGTTGATGTTGATGATACTCCAGCCTTTGTGTTGTGTTGTTTTTGTTATTGATGATGATGATGTATTAGTGTTATACTAATCCATGTTGATGCAGATGTTGATGATGCCACTTCAACTTCTTGCTGAAGATGATGATGATGATGTTATTTCATATTTAATGATGAAGATGATGATGTTACTTTAGCCTCGTGCTAAAGATGTTGATGATATTACTTTAGCCTCATGCTAAATATGTTGATGATATTACTTTAGCCTCACGCTAAATATGATGATGATGTTACCTTAGCCTCATGTTGATGAGGATGATGATGCCATTCCAGTTCCCTGTTGTGAATGATGATATTGATGATGAGAAAAACTTCCAATGATTTATAGATATGCCAGTCAGTGTTCCAAGATGTTGTTGATGATGTTTCCCTCTCTCTCACTTGATGTTGTTGTAGAATACCCTTCTTGTTAAGGGGGGGTGTTAAAATATTGTAACTGCAAAGAGTATTCTATTTATTATTGATGTATTATTCATTAGATCAATCCCCTTTTGTGGATTGATCACGTCGGGTAATGTAAATGACCAAATCCCCTTTTGTGGATTGGTCAAACCCTAAATGTAATAGGATAAATGAGAAGTCGGCCCCAGAATATATTAAAAGTGGTTATAACCACCTAGAATGAGAAGTCGGACCTGCCAGTGAAAAGACACGTCAATTCAGCGCTTGCCAAATTGTATAAATAAGAGAGGTGACTGCCTCATTTTTTCACTCACTCACTTTTTCATCGGAGCACAAGTTTGGAGCTGCAGTTGTAGAAGAAGGAAGAGAGAGAGAGGCGCATTCTTGGGAGAGGACTTGCTGTAGTGTTTGGTTTATTCTCTTGGCATTGTATTGGTTATCTATATTAAGGAATTTTTTGTTGGGTTTTCTCCCCCATGAGGTTTTCCCGGGATAAATTATGTGTCTCTTGTGATTGTGTATTTCTCAGTGATCCTATCTATGCTATGGTTATCTAGTGAATTGAAAAGAAACATAATAATAGATTAAACTCTAACAAGAAGTATAGGTGGTAGAAAGATTGACTCCAGACTGGAAGGGAGAAGGGGATGGATTACAATCTACCACGTGGAAGCAATAAATAAGGTCACAAGCATACTTAGACTTGGAAAGAAAAATTCCTTCATTGGTTTGCAAAACTTGGAGGCCAAGGAAATAGTGCAAAAAACCTAAGTTTGTCATTTCAAATTTCTTTGTAAGGCTAGTTTTCACATGATTTAAAAGTTTTGAGTCACTACCAATAAGGATAAGGTAATCAAAATAAAGAAAAAGGATTATGATATGGCTTCCTTCTTTCTTGGTATAGACATTAGGATCAGAATGGAATCTAGAAAATCCAGTGTCAATAAGAAAGATGTTCCTTGTAGAATACCAAGCTCAGGGAGCTTGCTTAAGACCATAAAGATATTTCTTAAGGTGACAAACAAGGATAGAGTCATTCTAGACATAGCCAAGAGGTTGTTCCATGTATGTTTTTTCTTCCAAAACCCCATGTAAGAAGGCATATTTAACATCCATCTGATGGACCTCCCATTTATGTGAGGCAACAACGGAAAGAACAAGATGGATGGAATTCATTATGGTTATAGGGGAAAAGGTTTCATTATAGTCAATTCCTTCAACTTGGGAAAATCCTTTGGAAACTGACCGAGACTTGTGTCTTTCAACACTTCTATCTGATGCATACTTAGTTCTGTAGATCCATTTACATATGACAAGTTTTTTTCCTTTCAGAAGAGGTACAAGATCTCAAGTATCATTTTCCATTAAAGAACGACACTCTTCATTCATTGTTGTATCCCAATCTGGATGACCTGAAGCTTATGAAAATGTCTCTAGATTATGAGTCTCTGAAACTTCAGCCAAAAGAGAAGAGTCTCGTTGGAACTGTGAACGTGTCTGACGCTAATCTGAAGGATCGTGATCACCATATACTTCTCGTGTTGAATGAACCCATCTAAGAAGCGGTGGTCTTGGTTTTGGTTCAGTTCAATGGACTCATATGGAGAAAGGTGAGCAGGCGAAGGTGGATTTTCATCCTCATTGTCATCATCTGAAGAAGAAACTTTAATAGGAACAGAAGAAGGCACAAATGTCAAAGATGCATCGCAGGCTGAAGAAGGCATAATCGTCGAATTAGGCTTGCACGCAAAGATATTTTCATCAAATTTAACATCTCTTCTAATAATAATTTCATTACAATGTGATTGAAGAAGTTTGTAACCTTTGACATATTCAGAATAACCAACAAATGTACACTTCTCACTTTTATACTGCAATGCTTTCCTTTTCTCATCAGCAATGTGATCCCATGCTATACTTCCAAATACACAGAATTGACTTACATCAGGCTTAATTTTAGTCCATGCTTCTTCCAGTGTTATATTTTTAAGAGTCTTTGTGGGAGTGTGATTTACTATGTAATTTTCACAGTTAATGGCTTCCGCCCAATAATTTAGACTTAATCCCATAGATTGGATCATATGATTAGCCATTTCTTTTAATGTGTGGTTCTTTTTCTCAACAACACCATTTTATTTTGGTGTATATGGAACAGTGTGTTGCATTTGGATTCCCTATGTAGTGCAGTAACTTGTAAAATTAGTGTTCACATATTTGTCTCCATTATATGTTCTTAACCTTTGAATTTGATGTCCAAATTGTTTTTCTACATGGGCTTTGTAGGCCAGAAACTTGGCAAAAACTTTGCTCTTAAGTTTTAAGAAATAAACCCAAGTACGTCTGGAAAATGAATCAATGAAAGTTAAGAAATAATTACACCCAAAAAAAGAAGGAGAAGAAATTGGACCACACAAGTCATTGTGAACAAGTTGCAAAGGGATCGAGGCGTGCCAAGAGGCATGTTTGTCAAAATTGTCCTGATGATGTTTGTCGAGAACACAATCGACACAAACATCATCTCTACATGATACAAGAGGAAGACCAATCATCATTTGTTGATTACATATTTGTTGCAATGAGCAATAGTTTAGATGACCAAATCGCTCATGGCAAAGTTTGCTCAAGTCATCGCTATGAGCCACAAAAATTGATGGAAAAGATGATGACCCAAAGTTAAACTTGTACGACCTGGTAATATCATCAACAATTCTAGTTGCAAGAACATGTTGAGGATCTTTGAGATCCTTGATTACAACTTGGAGAGGTGAAATTTGAAAATTCTACGGTTTTACCTTCACCTAAACGAGTGATTTGATATACTGATAGTGTTAAAATTTTGGTTAGCTCATTTAACCATAAACAATATCACACTATTGTCACCCAACCATAGGCACACATACCACCCCGGAGCACTTTAACTTTTACTTAGAATAATTATGGAAATCCTACCAATATATAAACCATAACCACAAATGTTGCATCAACAACACAATAACCATACAAGGAGAGCATACTTTTTCTCCAAGAGAAGCGCACAAGAGAAATACCCACAATTGTTGTACAACTCCTCCATATTTGCGCCCCCTCTAGTTGTAGTTGTTGCTCCTAGACTTGCGCACCTCTAGCTGCAACTGCAATCTTCTAGACTTGCGCACTTGCTAAGTGAATGTGTACAAATGAACTAGGCAACTACATATTTATACTAAATTGTCCAGTTAATTAGGGTCCACTTCTTCTAGATGTGTTTATTACTTTAATATTATTTCTCTTGAGGTCGACTTCTCTCCTAGGGTTTTCTAACATATGTTTAATGGTTCTCTTTCTTCCATAATATTCTATTCTAAGTCAAAAGTTACACATGGAGGTTAATACCTCATGTAGCTACCAAAAAATCAACACTCCCTCTTAGCGAGGGAGGTATTAACTAAGGTGTTCTTCATGTAATGGTCTCAAACTTATCCATCCATCTCACCTGGCATGGGAAAGACTCACATAGTGTTGCAGACCAGTCTATAGGTAGTGTTGAAACAGTTCTTAAATTTTTTATCCCTAAGGCCTAAATTTTTCTTTTTCGGGTTTCGACTTTTCACAAAACACGAGTTTCATTATCAATCCCAAACACACGACACCTTTTTCTTAAAGATTTTAATTATTTGGATAATAGAAGGCAAAAAAACTTAAAAGAATTATAATAATCCCGATGCCTTTTCTTTGAAATTATTTAAATCATGATAAGTTTTAAAACTAACGGATTTAAGGTTAAGCTTGAAAAAAAATCGGGATTCGGGGTTTGCTGAAAACATATTTTTCGATACAAATCGAATCGCGAAATCTCGATCCCCGATTTCCCGAAACATTGAAGTCTAAGTTAAAACACGGTTTAATCAATTCTCTAATGTGAAAGGTTAAGGATTAAGATAATCATGTTGTAATTTCAGGATTCGCGGTTCAGTGAGATCACATCTCCTGTCATCATGATTCCCGAAATCCCGAATCACGAAACCCCAATCCATAGTTCGTGTTAAATAAAACTAATTTTGTTTTGACCTTAATCGTGATTAGTTAGTTAATTAAGATGAGTTTAAGTCATGTCTTTAAAAAAAAAACCGTCGCGATTTCGCGATTTCGGAGATCGGATTTCATTGATAACATATTTCTCAACATCATGATTTCCGAAATCCCGAAAAACAAAGTTTTCATTCTTAATCTATGATTAGCACTAATTAACCTTTTTTCCAAAACAGGATTAATGATAATCATTCTTTTCAAGTGTTCGTTCATGTTTTGCTTTCCGATTAAGTAAAGTATCTCGAATTTTCTTTAAAAAATGGAGGCGCAAAAATACGGACATTAAATGTGTATCTCGGAAATATATCTTCCGCATTAAAAGCCTTGAATTCTTGACAGCTGTGTCAATCTCGTCACTTTTAAATGTATTCAAAGTGAACATCTAAATGTATGTGTTTTCATTTATTCAAGCGCATGAAACACTTAGCTGAACTTGTTCATCCATTTTCTGTGACAGGTTTTCAATTAAACGCAAAGTCATGGCACCGAAAAAGGCACCGAAGAAGAATGAAGATGCACAGGAAGGAGATATCATCTCCGACACCACACCACACGCTATAGACTCCATTAAATATTGGACTCAAATCTCCGAATTGCTGAAATATGAACTCAATAATGCTCATCCTGATTCTGAGAATCATTGTCGAGACATAGATGAGTCAGAACTTCATAAGATCGTTGCACACCCGCGGCTCGTGGCATACAATGATATGATCAGTTGGTCCTTGGAAAAGGTCGATATCCTGACGAGGATCATCTTAAATGATCAAGGAGTTATCATCGGCTTATTCAGGCCAAAACACATACAAGTAATGTATAAACTCTCACCAAATCCGAAACATACTTTTAATGCTGAATTTTTAGCAGAGTTTCAGAGGAAAGAATGCATTGAGGCAGACCGGACATATCCTGATATGATTAGAGAATGGGCGAGGTGTCCAGCAAAGTTTAGAGCTGATACCCATGGAATTTATGCTATAGCATCCTTGAATGAATAGATGGTATATGTAGCTATTATGTTATGTATACTTTTCAAGAGAAAAGATCCCTGCCATTTTCATGCAGATTGGGTGCCCTTTTTAGAAGAAGCGTCAAAAGGGAATGCTTTTAACTGGCATAATATTTTGTCACATAACCTAACACAAGAAATCTTAAACTACAAAGCAGCAAAATCAAAGGGACAACCAACATCCTTTTACATGTCAGCATACATTATGGATGCAATCTGTTATGTGACTCCTTTTCCTTTAATGAATTGGAGTTGGAACATTTCTTGTCCAGAACCCATTCATAAATATCACTCGGCCCTTTGGGAAGAAAATGCTAAAGATGCATTTTATGAGGTTTGTCATTTTATTATAATTCTGATGCATAAAATATTTTTTGGATGCGAACCCCCTCGCATTTCTGATGCAATCACAGAAAATCTTAAAGCAATTGCCGACTGGTTTATTGAGAATTTTTCCTACATTAGGGTTTACGGTTGTTCCATTCCCCCTCATGCACTCCCTAAATTCCTACTGGACAGATTGGTGTGTAGGGAGGTATCCCATCAGATAGTAAAGGGCGGCGTTGGATTAGAACTAAAAGCAGCTCAAAAGAAGTCATGGCCAACTTTCCCTGTACATATTGGGAAATTTTCTTTATTAAATCTAGGTCATTCTAAGGTAGAGGATGAATCATTAGAAGAAGTGAAATTAGTATATATTGAGCACAAAAAGTATGACCCCTACCAAGTAATAAGTAGGCATTTTATACTTGTAATCTAAAATCCTATGAGCATGAAACATCTATCTATGATGATGTATTCAAGGATGTTAAATCCTATGAAGAAGTAATGAACAGAGTACAGGCCATGCCACCTAACTCGCAGACCGGATTCACGTCATTCCAAAGCCATAGGCGAAGTTGACTACCCAAGAGTTTACAGGGTGAAGTTTTGACCCCACCTCCAGAACAGGAAGGGCCTCCCCCAGGGTTTGAAACAAATACACAGGACAAAGAAAATACCAAAGGCAAGACGAATGACACTGAGATACCTTCCCATGACACAGAGGGTTCCCAAGCAAAAGAATCAGAGATAGAGAAGGGAAAAGAGCTGGAAACAACCCCAGAAATCCCTAAGGATGTTCCATAAAAGACAGGAGGAACATCATCAACAGAGCTCGGTAGTCCCATCACTTCCTTAACCCCATTGCAGTCAACTTATGGAACCCCCCACGAAGGAGCTCTATATGTCAGTGATCTAGAGCCAATTTCAAGGGATGAGATTCCTCCATCAGATTTCTTTTTCAGTAAAAAGAGAAGAGCAATCTTGAAACAAGAAATCCATCCAAGAGGAGAGGGGATGATTAAAAAACATAGGGTCATTATAGATGGAAAGAAGCTTAAAGATGGAGAATTTGCTACGGAGTTAGCAGGTACGATGGGTGCTATAGCATCAGCAAATATATATTCTATTGGTAGTTTAACAACCATGCTCGAACAAAAAGACCAAACAATAACTCAGCTACAGGACAAATTGAAAGAAACTAAGAGAAATATCAGTTGGGGAATACCAAAGGGTCTAGAACAAGCTAGACTAAAAGATATTCAAGAAATTCAGAAAATGAAAACAGACTTAGAAAAGGAAAAATAGATAATACTGGTCACACAGGCACAGGTCCAAAAGCAGGAAGAAGAAAATAAACAGTTACAAGATAAAATTAGTTCTATTACTAATCAAGTAGTAGAACTTGAAATTTTCAGGACACAAGCATTGGGAATACATTTGAAAATAGAAGAAAAATAGCAGAAAGTGTTTTTGAACCTGGAAGTAGTCCAGAATTACTTTCAAGAAACAAATAAATCCTTGGAGAATGTTTTCCAGAAGGAAAGGGAAGCGAAAGCGGCTAGAACGAATTTCCAAAAGGCAGTAGCCCTCTCAACAAAGGAAGAAGTCGAAAGGATTCAGAAATTATCCATTTCTAAACAGGTTAAAGGGGACATAATACTTAAAGTGTGGGAAGCAGACCTAGCCGAATATAAAAGAATAACCAGAGATGTCAATGATGATTGCCAAGGAATTTTTGATCTCTTAGAAAGGACTTCATTGAATATCGGGAAAAATGATTGTCCCGGATTATTAGGTGAGATTAACATTGCCAAGCACCAGCTAAGGTTCAAAGAAGAGCTGGAGGAAATGAAGATAGAGATCTCAAAAATTAAATTAATCAATATCACAGAAATCGACAAACGGATGGTGACACCGAACCTAAAGTTGAAAACTATTAAGTTCACAGGGAAGATGATAGAAGATCGTTTGCCTAAATTACAGAAAATATTCTTCATGTTTGAAGCAAAAGAGATACCAGATGCTCCCAGAGTTTTTGTGAAATTTTTGGGAAAGTGTGTTCACTGTATTGAGGCAGAAAAAGGAAGTTCATCAACACAAACGTAAAAGAATTTTTGAATATTTTCATCACTAGAAATTAGAAAGGAAATGTAAACGGTTGACATTATTCATATATGTAACCGTAATCTTAGGAAGTTGGTTAGTCACCAACGATAAAATATTTGATGAAGATGTATAAATATATTTTCAAAAGACTGAGAAAGGGCTTTTGATTTTTTGGAGAGAGTCGATTGTATTAACAGTTTTCCAATCCATCATAATATATGATATAGACGAGATTCTGAATCCTGCAAATTTGTAGCTATGTGTTCTTTAACCTTGTTTACTATACCTTATTATGTTTTTCATTCAATGTTTTTCTAATGAATAATCAATTTGAAGTTATCTATGAACATCTTTTATAGTTCAAATTGATTTGGATATCAAATTATTTACAGCTTTTCCTCTGAAATTGCTATCAGTGATTTTAAGACCTGTGAATCATTTGAACCTTAATACTTAACTTTCATTAGAAATCTCGTTTTCCTTCTTTATTACCTATTACAATATGAGATTCTTTCTTGATTAAAGCCTCATATTTTTCTGTATTACTTCTTTGTTATTTTATAATTCTCAAATTGTTGCAAATCCAGGAAACGGCCTCGAATGTATTTATGTTAGTGTTTTGAATTCCAAAATTGTTTTTCCTATTCTCATCTCTTAAAAGTTTGAAGTGACATTTGATTAAATTCTTTCACAATTAAATAAAATCTTATCCTCCATGACTGTCCCAAATAGCAGGCAACCTAACATTGAACTTGGCCTTCAAGATCAAACCAGTATTGCTTTGAACCTATTTAATACCATCCTACAAACAACAACTAACCGGGTCGAATTAGAACGTTCATGGGCTGCTATTGAGAGAGATATTAGCATCCAAGAACAACGGGAAGCTAGACAGAGACAATTGAGAAACTGATTCTACTTCACCCTTCCTTTTCAATTCTTATCCTCAAGGTATTCCTTTTAACATTTATGGATGCCTTGACAGTATACTTTACATCCTTAAAGTATAAACTCAGGAACAACAGGTAGCATCATCATAGCCACACAGGATATCTCTTGATCACTCAGATCATATCACAATCATCACCATCATACTCACACATTCGCTATCTAGTTGGCAACCACCTCCAACACTACTAGTTGGCACTCCAAGCTAGAAACACCTCAAACACTATTGGTTGGCCCTCCATTTAGTAACATATGATGCTATTGATTGACACTCTAACTGGGAATCACCTCCAACCACACAAGTTGGCCCTCTAGTTGGTAACCCTATGACGCTATTGGTCGACACTCCAACTAGTTTTCACAACACGTAACATGCATACTAGACTATTTAATTGGAGTAGCTAAATATATGCATACCAAACTATTTCACTAGAGTATCAGTCTTTGCGTACTAGAATATTTCACTGGAGTAGCAACATCTCAGCGTACCAAACTATTTCATTGGAGTATCATCACAACAACGTACCAGACTATTTCACTGGAGTAGTTATATCTCTACGTACCAGACTATTTCACTAGAGTATCTATGTGTACTAGACTATTTCACTGGAGTAGCATCACAACAACGTACCAGACTATTTCATTGGAGTAGCTATATCTTTGTGTACCGGACTATTTCATTGAAGTAGCAGTCTCTGCATACTAGAATATTTCGCTAGAGTAGTAGTTTCTCAACGTACCAGACTATTTCACTAGAGTAGCTATATGTACCAAACTATTTCACTGGAGTAGCATCACAACAATGTACCAGACTATTTCACTAGAGTAGCATCACAACAACATACCAGACTATTTCACTAGAGTAGCTATATCTCTGCATACCAGACTATTTCATTGGAGTAGTAGACCTACATACCAGACTATTGCACTGGAGTAGCTATGTGTACCATATTATTTCACTGGAGTATCATCACAACAGTGTACCAAACTATTTCACTGGAGTAGTTGTATCTCTGAGTAGTTGTATTTCACTGGAGTAGCAGACCTATGTACCATACTATTTCATTAGAGTAACAGACGTTGTTGTGAGGGAAATTTCCTCACGGACTAGCAAATAGGGTTATACTTTGCATGCAGATATGACCAATATAAAATCTACTTTCTACCTTCATCCCCAAACTTAAATCCCATTTCTTTCAGTAAATACATGGCCAGATCAACCTACCTTGTTCCAGGCGTTTGATGTCAATCCTCTTTCTCCCTTGATCACTTGTTCACAGTTCTCCTTCCAAAGCTGACCTACATACAAGACAAGAAACAACTACACATGCATCTTACCTATAGACTAACGGGTTAGAGATTCAGACATGTACTTAACAAACTATGAATAACTCATGAATTGGGACGGGAAAAGCATTTTCTTTATTACTTTGAATGAGTCAACTTACAAAAAGTCGAGACCGGCCACCGCTCCGCGAACCTGATCCTGGGCTCCTCTTCAACTGTCCTCCAACTTCTTTGCTCAGTATCTCTTATGGCACAAGGATGACTAAAGGGTTGGGACAATGTGAATATGCAAATGGGCAGAGTTTCTTTGTTATTTTTTTCCTCCTCCAAATGGGACCCCTAGCCCTTCTTTTATAGGCTAGAAGAAGCTAGGTATTTGG
>ML829212.1:83031-107011 GCA_009831015.1 Picea engelmannii | reverse complement strand
AGTATCTCTTATGGCACAAGGATGACTAAAGGGTTGGGACAATGTGAATATGCAAATGGGCAGAGTTTCTTTGTTATTTTTTTCCTCCTCCAAATGGGACCCCTAGCCCTTCTTTTATAGGCTAGAAGAAGCTAGGTATTTGGACGAACACTCGGCCATGCATGGCTGGGAGTTTCAGTTAACTCACCCATAGCTGTGTGTTCCATCGGCAACTTTCATTTTTTCGTTCTTTTGTCGGTCCATGCGGGCTGTTTTAGGTCAGTTAGCATGTACACGCGTGCAGTAATAGAGTAGGGCGCCTGGGCCCTTATAAAAGAGGTTTTTTTAAAGAGTTACTCAGCAGTGCTTTGGCAAAGAAGGGATCTGAAATTGCCTGATGCCAGGTAAGAATGTATGGTGAAATTTAGGGTTATAACAGACGTCCAACACACTAGGTTGTCCCTCTAGCTATTCTGGAGGCACGCCCTCCCTGGAGGATCTGTGTGAAGCATCCAACCACACAAACCAGTTGGGCCTCCTCATCTAGGAAAACACGTTCTCCCTGAAGGATCTGCGTACACATTGTCCTGACTAGTACCACAATGAGTGCTCGAGCATGACAATATGTTGTCCACACTATACCATGTTTCTATCTGGAGTTGCATTTGTAACTTATCACTCCCTCTTACTAGGGAATTCCTTCTAGACCACACCATGCTTGTCTCTGAAGTACAAAAACTTCACTCTCGACAAAGGCTTTGTCAACACGTCTGCTATCTGCTCATTTGTAGTGACATACTAGAGCTTCACTGCTCCCTTCTGCACGATGTCTTTGATATAATGGTACCATATCTTGACATGCTTGGACTTGTCATGAACATCGAGTTCTCTGATAACTTCACACAACTCTGGTTGTCACACCAGATACAAATCACCTCTAACTCGAGATCAAACAATCTTGCAAGAAGCTTTTGAAGCCACACTACTTCATTGCTAGCAGAACACATTATCATATACTCTACCTTAGTCATACTAAGCACCACACTCATCTTCTTCCTGCTAAACCATGAGATCATAGTTGATCCCAAACTGAACGAGCATCAATATGTACTCTTCTAGTTTGCGACACTACCGACCCAATCTGAATTAGTATTTCCTTGTAGGCTTATCTCACGATCTGAAATATATCTGAGTCCATAGTCAATTGTACCTTTCAGGTACCTCATCATATGTTTTACTACAATCAAGTTAACACGTTTCGGCACAACCATATACTGACTCAATGTGTTCACCGCAAAACATATATATGGCCTTGTGTTCGTTAAGTACATCAACGAACCAATCATTTGTTTATACATGGTGGCATCTAATGTCTCTAAATATGTATCACTCAATAACTTCATATTCGTCACCATCGTTGTAGGCAACCAATCCCAGGCACATCAAAATAATTTTCTAGTATATCCTATCATGGGTGACTGCTTAAGCCCGTACAAAGCTTTCTTCAATATGCAGACATGAGACTCCTTCTCATGTATCTTGCGGTTGCTCTATGTACACTTCTTTTGACTATTGGAGAAAGTGTCTTGTCATAATATTCTCCCTCTTGTCGGGAGAATACTCTAGCCACAAATCAGGATTTGTACATCTCTATATTTCCATCAGCAACATGTTTGATCTTGTAGATCAACTTGGAAGTCACCATTGACTTCCCTTCTGGTCTTGGAACCAAAGAAAAATCCATATCCTAGTCCTTATGACTGACGTCCTCCTTTGTCACTGAAAAAAGGGAATCTTCCCAGGAGGTCTCATATCTCCTCTAAGCCTTTGAAGCTTCAATATAGCCTCATCAAATCATGGCACCTGTCTGTCAGTCTTGGAAGACGTCTCTCTCTCCCATCTGAATCCGAAGAAGAATACTTTTTGCATGAAAGTATCTAAGCCATTAACTCTCTCTGAGATCAGGATCACTCTGAATCTCCATGCTCCCTATGAAGCTTGACTCCCTCTGAGTCTATATAATCTTTGGAGCCATCTGCTCCATCTGTGTGTGATAATTTCCTCTGAAGTATAATCTCCTATGAACAGTCTAGGGGAGATTTCTCCTCCCTACTAGATTGTGATGGTTGACTCCCTATGAACTCTTGGTACTTGGTGGGGCCGCATGCCTCACCAATGGTGGAGCCATATTCTCCTCATCATATGGCTCATCAATTCTATATATATTTGCATCTTGCAAAGTGTCACGAGACAATGTTGGTCTCTTTCTGGTTACTACAACGATTTTGGGTAGGCCCTTCTGGATCTACTAACTCTTCCTGATGATTTGAAGAGTGATCAAATACACCAGAGGGATCTGTTCGGTCATCTTTCGAGCCTTTTTCTCCTTACAATCATTCTCCATATGATATACTCTATATCCTGCAAAAGTATCCTTCTTTCTAGAAGGTTTTAACTTCGTCCTATTTTTCTTCGGTACATGGATGTATGTGGTCGTGTATACAACTACTTATCTGGATAATCTACTCCATGTCTCAAACTAGATACCATCTAATATGTTGTCTCCTACAACCGTCACTATATCTCCCTTCAAAGTTATCACCTGTGACCTTTCCATAACAAGACCAACAACAATAGAAAAGAATAATAAAAACAATAACGATAACAATCAATAGCTCCTTCTCAGAGCTATCACTTATGAAAAAACAAAAATAAAAATACAATAATAGGAAATAGGAACAACACTCTTCTAGTGTTGTGACCAATCATTCCTCCATGGTAACCTTCTCGGAACAAGAACAACAAGAGAAAAAGTAGTTCCAATATAATAGCATTTTCATAAGAACATATCTATGTTAACAAGAATAGAAGAAAATTTCATGGTAATCATCATAGCATTACCAAGGTGACCTCCCTAGAAGCAAAACAAGAGATATCCCCTAGAGGAGATGTTAGTTCATTTTGAAAACAAGTACAATAAGCATTTATGTCAATAGTACTCACATGCTACCAAGTATTCATTGTACCTAGAAGTAATAAATCCTTTCAAATATTGTTGTCACAACTATAGTGTTTACTTGTAATGTAGCAATTATCAAACTTGATATGTGAAAATTGGAAACTTATCAATTTAATCAATCAAACCTGGGACCTGGAGCCTTATCTTCGAGAATGAGTGTTAACAAGAATAGAAGACAATTTCATGGTAATCATCATAGCATTACCAAGATGACCTCCCTCGAAGCAAAACAAGAGATATCTCCTAGAGGAGATGTTAGTTCATTTAGCAAACAAGTACAATAAGCAATTATATCAATAGTACTCACATGCTACCAAGTATTCATTGTACCTAGAAGTAATAAATATTTTCAAAGATTGTTGTCACAACTATAGTGTTTACTTGTAATGTAGCAATTATCAAACTTGATATGTGAAAATTGGAAACTTATCAATTTAATCAATCCAACCTGGGACCTAGAGCCTTATCTTCAAGAATGAGTGTTGTTGCTTTCCCTTCGAGTCTCCTTTACTAAATATGACAAGTATTCTCTCCAACTTGTCCCTTGTACTAACACAATATGCTTTCTTGACAGAAATCTGAGTTATAGAATATTATGCAATTAAACTCTAAAATCTCAACCTTAATCAATCTAATACTTTGACTAAGGTAAGGTTATAACTTTAACTTTGACCAAAAATAATCATAACTTTAATAGATCAAAATGAAACCTAGATGTTCATAAGATAACAATAATGCCATAACAACTAGAGGCATATCAAAACAATCAAACCTGGAGTGCATTGTTCCTATGAATGTGTTGGATCTGAGATCCCTCTCAATCTACGATTTTTGCTTGGACAAAAGATCCCTTCTCATGCAAACACCCTTAAGATAATGATACAAATTAAACATATACAAGAACATATCTCAGAAATTGTAGCACCATCTGACTTGTGTTCTAATATTAATATTTATGCCACTAGCAACTAGAATGAAGCAACTGACACGAAGCAACCAACTACAATTGGTATTGCAACCCTAGGGTTTTATGAGGAAACCCTAATTTTTAATTTCAGAATTTTGAAGATCTGATCCGAGGGAAAGGTGCACCCTACTTAGGAAACCTTCTTGATGGGTTCATTAAGTGCTCAACGAGCTTGGAAATGGGGGAAACTAAGGATCTTCCTTCCAACGGTTAGACTGTTATGATGGAAACTAGCTTTGATCCCATGTTAAAATTTTAGTTTGCTCATTTAACCATAGACAATATCAAACTATTGTCACCCAACCATAGGCACGCATGCCACCCCGGAACACTTTAACCTTTACTTAGAATAATTTCGGCAAGCCTACCAATAGATAAACCCTAACAACAATTGTTGCATCAGCAGCACAATAACCATACAAGTAGAGTGTACCTTTCTCCAATAGAAGTGCATAAGAGAAATACCCACAACTATTGTACTACTCCTACAGATTTTTACCCCCTATAGTTGTCGTTGTTTCTCCCGGACTTGTGCACCTCTAGTTGCAACTGCAATCTTCTATACTTGCGCACTTGTTAAGTGAGTGTGTACAAATGAACTATGCAACTGCCTTTTTATACTAAATTGTCCAATTAACTTGGGCCAACTTCTCCTTATGGATTTGTCTATTACTTTAATATTATTTCTTTTGAGGTCGACGTCTCTCCTAGGGTTTTCTAACATTTGTCTAATGGTTCTCTTTCTTCTGGAATATTCTATTCTAAGTCAAAGGTTACACATGGAGGTTAATACCTCTCGTAGCTACCAAAACATCAATAGATAGAAGGTTATAGGAAAGACATGGAACACATAATACATCATTGAAATGACCATTATCTACCTGAACTGTTCCAGATCCTACAACACTGAGAGATATATCATCGCCAACAAATATTTTCTTGGTGTTACATTTATTTAGAGTGGAAAATATGGATTTATTTTTAGCCATATGATAAGATGCGCCAGAATCAATAAGCCACTCATCAGAAGAAGAAGTTGAAGTTGCACTAAAGGAGAATCCAGAAGAAGAAAGTGCATGTCTATGAGAAGAAGAAGAAGAAGTAGTAGAATCAATATTGATGTTGTGATTCTTCATTATTCCTGCTAAATATGCCATCTTCTTGAAACATTTGGACTCATCATGACCATCTTGCCCAAAAAAGTTGTAATGTCTGTCAGTCTTCTTATTTTTAGATTTGTCTCTTTTGTCACCATTAGGAGTTGACGTTGTCTGATTGGGATTGGGATCCTTGTTTTGCTTGCTGTTTTGGAAGGATGTTGCTTCTTGGGATTCTTTGGTTTATATTTCGGTTGGGATACTAAGGCTTTGTTGGAGGTACCTGCAGTGTTGAGCAATCCAAGTTGTACAAACTCATCTTTCTCTCTAATCAAAGCATCACAAAAGGACTCAAGAGTGGTTTTTTGATAAGATTTCCCTATATCCTCTCTCATGGCATAAAAGGTAGATACAAACACAAAATATGCACTACCTAGCTTAGAAAGAATAATATATATGCAACACTCTTCCTCCAGATTTATGTTACACTCTTCACATAAAATTCTAAGTGTTTTAAACTTAGATAGATTATCTTCAATGCAAGAAAAATCATTTGTACTTAAAGTCAATATCTTATTTTCTAACTGATGTACTAGAATAATATTGTTTTTACCAAACACAAATTCAAGCATTTCCAAGCTTCATCAAGGTCATCAATTTCTTGAAGTTGGAACCTTAAATCAGGAGAGATGGACATTCTGATCAGTCCATGTGCTTCGTTATTTATATTAGCCTTGTTACCCCCCAACCCAGGGGTAACTAAGGATATCATGTCTCGAGACCCACAAGTTGTAGACATGGAGTGTCAAGAGCCATATGGACAGAGCATAGCCCCGTATGGCCCCTTCTTTTCTTCCATGCATCCTGCACATCACCAGTAGCATGTGTCCACCACATCGGGCTAATCCTAGAAGGAAGTGGGTCTTGCTCTCTGAGGTAATGAGTTTAGGTATCATGTTAAGTATCACTCTAATATTTGAATCATTTGAGCATGTTGCAAAATATCTTTCTTGATCTCAAAAAGTTTGCTTGGGATTTATGCTCTTTTCCTTATTTAAACCTGGTGGGTGTCATTGTCTCCTAGTAAGTCGGTTACCCTTAGGAATAGGTTGCTATTGGGTGGTTCCTTAAAGAGTCATTGTCCATTTCCTACCACATTTGTCACTTTCCATACTTCATTCCCTCCATCTCCCCAATATTTTGGTACTTTCGAGTGCACTGACCCAGGAAGGGATTGTACCTTATCTCATGGGAAGAAGGGGAAAAAGGCCCAGAGGGTAAAAGTAGCTGGCAAGAGATAAAATACAATCATAAAACTTTGAGATGATTCTCCCAGTGATCCTCGATAAAGAAATGAAACACTTCTCTATAAGAGGAGGGGACACACAAAATAAATTATAATATTGAATACTCAAGGTGTTAGTTGGTGGATAGGAGGTCTCATCATGAGCTAGCTTATCATGATCATAAGTATTTAGCGATATGAAATTAACATTATCTGGTCACCAAGCCATGGTAGTGACTCTTAGTTGCATGACTAAGGGAAATGGGGTCTCATCGCGAGCCAACCTTCCCATTTCCACGAGGTATTTGTGAATGACATTGTCGTATCTGGACACCAAGCCAGCACAGTGGCCTCCAACTAATTCTTTGAAACATGAAGAAAAATAAAGGAAATAGTTAAGAAGAAGAAAATGGCAATAAACGGGCTTGGAAAATTTGCATTGATGACAAGGGGAATCTCACCCTCCACAAAGGCACCCATAGGTAAGACAATACAAACTCGTGTATTTCATGAACCCCATGCCCAAAGGTTTACCACCACACCATCTCACATACACGCATGGCTAGGACAGGTTCTACCTAGGAAACACCATGGACCTGGGAGTGATTGACCCAATAGGGCACCTTGAGACCCTTCGAAAACCTAAATTTGGAAAATTGTATAACGTCCTTGAGAATTTGTTTGGTTTAGGGGGGTTTAATGCACATGTTCGGATGGTTTGAGTATTAGATGTGATTTACTTTCTATGATACTTGTTACTCATGGACCCGTGGAGGGCGTACATGTTTTTCTTTACAGGACCTTGCCCGATGGGCAGGTATTCATGAGGATATGACCAGTTCGGACCTTCATGAGGGCTTGGCTCCCATGGATGGATGCTCAAACCCTAGTCTTGGGGCATGACAGTGATTACCAACTTGTGTGATAAAGGAAAATCTTTTTTCCTTTAGAGGCACTCTGGCAAGCCTAGGGGGAGGGATTCCACCCTCCATGCACCATGATGCTAGCCTTTGGAGGCTGAGACGTCATCCTTCTATTCCAGGACGGCAAGGTTCCTTGAAGATTAAGGTGGCACGTGTGGACAAAGATTGAGACTTCTAGAGGCCTAGCGCCATGTTCTTGCAGCCTAATGACTCTTTAAGGAGACCTAACGTCACCCTAGAAGGGCTGACATCATCTTCTTTAGGGATATTTTATGTAAATTTATTTAATTTGTAAATTAAGGGAAGATTTTTTTAGGTCAACCCTGTATTTTTAAATAAATTTAATTTTAGGTCAAATTTTATATAAATACACAAAAGTGGCATTCATTTTTCAGGATAACTCTCACATTGGAAGAGAGAGGTCTAAAATTTGCGCCATATTTGGGAGTTCTTGGCTGAAATAGTGAGTTGCACTTGTCTTGGAGGCTAAATTTTGCAACTTAGATCATTTTTTGTGAAGTTACTTGGAAATCTAGGGTTTTGTTGCTTGATTATTCTTGGTGAAGTAAGTAAATCTGCAATTGAAATTTCATTTTGAATGGTTATGGTATATTTTCTTATTCATGTTAAATATTATGAAATTGCTTGCTTGACAAACCCTAGGAGTAAAGGACATAAGGTGCTTCTTCTTTGCCCTATATTTACTAGACTTTGCTAAAGTGACTAACATTGACAAGCTTATAGAGCCCTAAAGTGCTAGCACTTTAGAATCCTTGTTTAATTGTTGTTGCATTTAAATATATTTTTCATTAAGTCTAAGGAGGAGGAAGGCGCTAGGGCCTAGAAGTACCTACTCTCTAGTTAGCTCACCTCCCTAAATATTGGATCCTAGAAGAATTAAGGTGTTTCTCTTCTTAGATTCATCCTTTACTTAGATAAGTATAATCATTATTGTTGCTTACTCCAAGTGAAAGTTTCTAAACTATTGACTCCATAACCCCTTAAAGGCACTAGTCTTCACCTCTCTTTGGTTGAGGGATCAAACAAACACTCAAACCTTAATTCCTCTAGCTTTTACTAACCAAAACTAACACCAATTTATCCTAGGAAACTAACTTTATTGTTGTCGTTATAATTGTTTGTTATAGCCATCTTAGAGAAGCAAATTTTATGCATAATCTACATCCATTGCTAGCTTAACACTTTAGAATTTGTTTATGACAAGTTACTATCATCCTATACATTAAATGTCATATTTCTATTGTCTTTTAAAGCATTTTCTAAAGAGTGTTTTTGCAGTTGTTACATATTTATATTATTGTTGTAAACCTATTAATTGTTGCACGTTTATATCAGCTAGCATATATTTCAGTGGTTTACTGTCTCTTGAAGCTTAGATATCATTTTTGTACTTAACTTCCATATATATATAGATAGATAGATAGATAGATAGATAGTGTTGTTTTGTTTTGTTCCAAGCAGATACACTTCACCTTCTTCAATTGCTTCACCCCTTGAGACGTAAACCTTGCATTTGAGTGACCAGTGAGATGGGGGTGTTGAATTTTAATTCTTAGATCATGCACATGTAGTTTATTTCACTTTAGCATGTACTTGAACCATAACAATGCAGCAATACCATACACAAGTGTTGCAGAAACCAAGATCACAAGAAGAATAACCATGCACAAGAACACAAGAGTTTATCCTAGGAAAACCCTTCTCAATCAGGGGAAAAAACCAACAATCCTTTGCTATAATTCCAAGAGAAGATCCTCCACACACCACCAAACCCTAGCACACAAGAGGGTGCTTACTTGACCTAGAAAATTGCGCCCAAGAGAGATGTGCACTTCAGTTGTACAAGTGTTACTAAAATTATGAGATGACAAGTGAGTGAGTGAGATCCACAATGGGGATCTCCTCCTATTTATACAAGACCTGACACAGCAATAGGTGTGTCCATTGGCACAATAGGGTCGAGCTCTTCAAATGGATAATATAATTAATCATTACATAATATTAATTATCTTTCACATGGTGGGGCTGACTTGTACCCTTCACAATTAGGGTTACAACCAATCTTACTCTTAGACAATATAGCAAGGGATCCACACATCCTCTAGTGCTCAGCCACTAGGGACGTGTCCACCTATTCTCACCCACAAGGACGTAACTCTCAACAGATAAACTCAACTGAGTCTAGAGGAATACAATCTAGAGAACCATCTCAATCCGACTCAAATAAGTCCATAGGAGTACAAGGCAGGAGACCATCTCAAGCCGACTCAACTCAGTCCAAAGGAGTACAAGGCAGAAGACCACACGTCATCAAAACTCAGTCCAGAGTCTGACATACACCCATCACATGGGCATACCCAACACATGGGATCTCTCACATAGATCATCTCAACTCAGTCCAGAGGAGAATGACCTGGAGAATGTCACATGACGATGCAATCATCAACACTCCCTCTCAGCTAGGGAGGCATTCTCCACCATGCCAAGTCTCTCACGGAAGTACTCTAACTTCATCTTGGCAAGCAGTTTGGTGAAGATATATGCAACCTACTTGTGTGTAGAAAGGTATTGCACATGTACTACTTTCCTCTACACCATATCTCTGATATAATGGTATTTGATCTCAATGTGTTTCGATTTATCATGAAACACAGTATTCTCATAGAGCTTAACACACCGCTGGTTATCGCAATGGATAACGGTGGAATCCATCTCATGTCCAAATAATTCTGCAAGGATCTTGCAAAGCCACACTACTTCGCGGACTACCACACATAACGTTATGTACTTTGCTTCTGCAGTACTCAAATCCATAGAGCTATGTTTCTTGCTGCACTAGGAAACCATGGCAGATCCCAAAGTAAAACAACAACCGGATGTGCTCTTCTGGTCCACTACGATCCTGCCCAATCCGCATCGACATATACCTGCAATCTCATGTCTACACTAGAGGCGTATCTTAGGACATAATCAATTGTGCCTCGTAGATATCTCCACACATGCTTTGTTGTTATCCAGTGTGTCTGTCTCAGCTGAATCATAAACTAGCTGAGTACACTCATTGCATAGCATATATCAGGTCTGGTGTTAACTAGATACATCAATGATCCAATCAGTTTTCTATAAATATGTGGATCAACCTCACCTGAATCAAAAGAAGCCTCATTCATCTTCTTCAAATTCATCACCATCGGTGTAGGCATGGATTTGCAGTCTATCATACCGAATTTATTCAAAATCTCCACTGTGTACTTTCCTTGACTCGGGAAAATCTCATCAGTCCTCTACCATATTTCTAGTCCCAAGAAGTAGTGCATCATACCCAAGTCCTTCATCTCAAATTCAAAATTCAATACACGCTTGCATTCAACAATAAGACTCTTTGAACCGGTGAGGAATAAATCATCAACATATAGGACCAAGATCAGGCACGTGTCACCAACAACGTGACAGTATAGGTTGGGATCAACAACACTCTTGTTGAATCCCAAACTCATCAAGTATCCATCAATATTCTCATACCAAGCACCAGGTGTCTGCTTTAGTCCATACAGGGCTTTCTTCAACTTGCATACATGAGACTCCTTCTCATGTGTCACGAATCCATATGGCTGCTCGATGTAAACTTCTTCCTCAATCTCACCATTGAGAAAGGTTTTCTTTACATCCATCTGATGTAGTTTCCAACCCATGGATGCAGCAAGGGAAATAATAGTACATATGGAAGTGTATCGGGCAACAAGAGCAAATGTCTCCTCATAGTCAATCCTCTCCACCTAAGAGAATCCTCTGGCCACAAATCTCGCTTTGTACTTCTCGACACTTCCATCAGCTACATGTTTGATATTATAGATCCACTTGGAAGTCACTACATACTTCCCTTTTGTTCTTGGAACAATATCCCACACATCATTCTGCATGATGGTCTGATACTCTTTTGTCATGGAATCTTTCCAAACTTCTTGACCTATTGCTTGTCCATGACAAGAAGGCTCGGTATCAATGATGTGGCTCATAGCTGAAATGTAGCTCGAAAATATCAATGGTCTCTTTCTCTCTCAGAATGTACCTCGAGGAGCTACATGTCCCTCTACCTCTTGCAAAGTCTGTCGAGCCCAGGAAGGCCTTTTATGGCTTACTGCAATGTCTCTAGGAACATCAACTGGAGATACGGGATCAACTTGATCAATAACTGTCTCCCTCTAACCTATTGAAAGGGGAGAAGGTATTGTCTCTTCATTATTTTCGCTATCAATATCCATCTGAGATTCTCTGGATCTTTGAAAGACTATCTCTTCCTCAAATGTGACATATCTACTCACCTCGATATATCTCTGACCAAGGATGTAGATCCGGTATGCCTTTGAAGACTCAATGTACCCCAAAAATGTACCTTTTCTTCCTGAAGGGTCTAGCTTGGTCATCTTCTCCTTGGGTACATGAATGTATACTAGACACATAAATATCCTGAAGTGTCCAAACTCAAGATTCATTCTGGTGAAAGCTTCTTCGGGACTCATGTTCTTCAGAATCTAATGAGGACTTTTGTTTTGAACATACACTATTGTCATGGATGCCTCTACCCACAAAATCATAGGTAGATTTTGATCAAGTATCATAGCTTTGGTTGCCTCAATAATGGTTATGTTCTTCCTCTCCACAACCCCATTCTGCTGAGCGTTATAAGGAACGATGTACTCCCTCTTGATCCCTACCTCAATACAGAAATCACTAAAATCCCTGGAGGTATACTCTCCTCCATTATCTGATCTCAGCACCTTGATCCTCCTCCCAGTTAGGTTCTCAACCTGAGCTTTAAACTCTTGAAATCTCGCAAGGACTCCATCCTTGGTCTTCAAGAAGTAAATCCACGTCTTTCGAGAGTGATCATCGATGAAGATCACATAGTACAAACATATGTTCAAGGAAACAACAATCATGGGTCCACAAACATCTGAATGTATCAGGTCCAAGATCCCTTTGGATCTACTGTCACTGCTCAAGAAGGAACCCTTGACATTATTTCCAAGTGCACAACCTTTGCAAACGCCATCATGTTGAACATGTATCTTTGGAAGGCATGTTACCATCTTCTCCAAAGCGGGAAGAGATTTGTAATGTAAATGAGCAAGTCTTCTATGCCAGAGCTCGCTCAAGCTTAGTATCATGTAACAGGGCATGGATTGGTCAGACAGTCAATCTATATAATTTGTTTTCTCGAACACCAATCACCCGGGCATAATACATATGTGAGTTCTTATTCCATGCAATAACTTTTCCTTCTGAGAAATTAACCTTGTAGTTTTTATCCTCCAAGGCAGAAACAGAGACAAGGTTCCTCTTCATCCCAAGTACATATAGTACCTCACTCAACTGAAGTGGTATTTCATAATCTAGTTGGAAGGTAGAAGTTCCAACTCCCTTCATAGTATATCTGGCATTATCACCGAGCACAACATGCAGACGATATTCTTTCTCTACAAGATTTGTAAGATGTTCTCTATATATGGTCATGTGCCTGGAGGCACAACTGTCAATCAACCAAATATCACTATATGTAGGAACCATACCTGAGAGTGTTAATATGAAGAAGAATGCTTCATCTTTTATGTCTTCACCCTGTCTGATGTGGTTATGCATCAACATCTGCAGTGGATGCATGTTGTCTTCCTTTCTTCCTGGTAGGACAATCTCTGGCAATGTGTCCATACTTGTCACATCTGAAACACTGAATCTTTGGATTTTATTATTTATGTTCATGACCTGAAGTTGATGAAGTCTTCTTGTCTTTGAATGCTTTGTTGAAACTTCTTCTATTTCTTTTTCCTTTCTTTGTATGACAAACAAGAGATTGATTATCATCATGATGGGAGTCTAGCACTCCTTTGGCTATAAGTTTGGTTTCTTCCTGGGTGCAGTCTATCCATAGACGATCAAATCCAGGTAGATCTTCTCTTCCACTGATACTTTGAAGAAATGGTTCCCAGTGTCTTGCTAGAGAATTGAGAGTGGTCATGACAAGTTCTTTGTTTGATATGGTCTCTCCAATGTCACCTAGATGATCTCTGATCTCTGAGATCTTCATGAAGAAGGTGGCAATGGTGTCAACGTTCGTCATCTTGATATTTTGAAGTTGGTGCTTCAATGTAAGGGCTATGTTTGTGTTGCTACTCTCAAACATATTTTTTAATGCATCATACATTTCATAAGTTATCTTCAAGTTAGCAATACGAGGTAGTAGATGATCTCTTATTGAATAAATGATTGTCTTCCTTTCTTTGACATCATCTGTCTTCCAATCAGCCTTCTCTTCATCGGTGGATGTGTCTGGTAGACTATTTTCTATAAAACTCAATAGGTAATTCTCTTCTAGAGTGATTTGAAGTCTTGGCTTACAGGAGATGAAGTTTCTTGATCCATCAAGCCTATCTTCCACCATAGTATTATTCATCATGTTTCCAGATTCTTCACAAACCCTAACGGCTAGGCTAGGAAACCTAACGGCTAGGATAGGCTAGCATCCTTAGGTTTCGTTGGACTTATGACTGCCAAAAATAATCCTTTAGAAGGTCAAAAGAACCCTGGTGAGTTGTAAAATCCTTCAAGTAGCTACAGAAACCCTAGAGGCCGAAATGCTATAGAAACCCTAGGGGCCAAAAATTGAAAAATCTCATAATCACAATCTAAAAGATGTTGGAGGTGCATTGAAGGAGGTTGTACACTCCTATGCAAAAATTATCCCCAACACTCAAGTGGGAGGTGTTGAAACTGGAAAAAGAAGGAGGGTCATTTTTTGCAATTATAGCTAGAAGGTGACGAATGGCTCTTTAATGGCTTGTGCAATGGTCTCTTCAAGAACTCTGCTCTAATACCATGTTGAATTTTAATGCTTAGATCATGCACATGTAGTATATTTCAATTTATCATGTACTTGAACCATAACAATGCAACAATACCATACACAAGTGTTGCAATAACCAAGATCACAAGAAGAATAACCATGCACAATAACACAAGAGTTTATCCTGGGAAAGCCCTTCTCAATCAAGGGAAAAACCCAGCAATCCTTTGCTATAATTCCAAGAGAATATCCTCCACACACCACCAAGCCCTAGCACACAAGAGGGTGCTTACTTTACCTAGTAAATTGCGCCCAAGAGAGATGTGCACTCCAGTCGTACAAGTGTTGATAAAATTATGAGATGACAAGTGAGTGAGTGAGATCCACAATGGGGATCTCCTCCTATTTATACAAGACCTCACACAACAATAGGTGTGTCTATTGGCACAATAGGGGCCACCTCTTCAACTGGATAATATAATTAATCATTACACAATATTAATTATCTTTCACATGGTGGGGCCGACTTGTACCCTTCACAATTAGGGTTACAACCAATCTTACTCTCAGACAATATAGCAAGGGATCCACACATCCTCTAGCGCTCAACCACTAGGGACACATCCACCTGTGCTCACCCACAGGGACGTCACTCTCAATAGATTAACTCAACTGATTCCACAAGAGTACCACATGAAGAACCATCTTAGGTCGACTCAACTCAGTCCATAGGAGTACAAGGCAGGAGACCATCTCAAGCCGACTCAACTCAGTCCAAAGGAATACAAGGCAGGAGACCACACGTCATCACAACTCAGTCCAAAGACTAATGTACATCCATCACATGGTCACACCCAACACATGGGCTCTCTCACAGAGATCGTCTCAACTTGGTCCAGAGGAGAACGACCTGGAGAATGTCACACGATGTTGCAATCATCAATAGGGGTGTTGTTCCAGAGTCTGTACTTAAGGCTAGAAAGTACAAGGTCTAGGCATCTGAAAGTGAGTAAAAGATAAAAAGGGGAAAGATCAACCTTCGGGAAAGGAAGCTAAGGCTGATTTCTAAGTTGTCTTTGTCTCGCTTCCAAACGTTCTTGGATTCTTATATCTCATTCAATTGCGGCCCATGAACGTTTGAGTTCGACCCGGGTGATAGCAGTTTTAAGTATGGTGTCAAAAAGGTTTAAAGCAATGTTTTTTTGATCCGATAGGCCGGGTTCAATGTTGGGTTGTCTTGCAACGGGCACAGTCATGGAGGAATGGAAATTTAAAAGAAAGTTCAAGGTTTAAAATGCTACTTCAAATTTGACCGTATGAAAGAGAATTTTTGAATCCGATGTTAAAGGTAGAACACAAACCAAAGGCCTTTTCCCGTAACTGAGTTAACTTTTTAAAGAATCATGTGTGAAATGTGAGAAAACATTAAGCAGTCGACAACGCGAGGCTCCTATCAAGGGAGAATCTCGCCCTGTAAACAGAAGAAGAAAAAGGCAAGAAGAAATTTGACGAAGCATAAAATATAGAGACCTAAAAAGTTCACAGGTCGTGTACCTGTTGATAGCCAATAAAGAGGAAAAATTGCAAACGATTAGACGACTAAATAGTTGGTCACCACAGTAGAAGTTGTACTAAATTGCAGCTAAGCATTCATCAGAGATATATATGCGAAATGAAATTTAATATAAGATAACAGAGAAAACAAAACTCATCACTCAGTCTTCACGGAATCAAGAATCTTCAGATTGCTTTGTATTAATTTTCAAAACGAAAAATTCTCTATTACAATCAGCCCAGAAAGATCCAGCCTCTGTTCTCACTTCAAAATGCATATTTATACAAACTTCTAAACATTCGAATTTCAATCGTTCCAGAAGTTTTCGGTTACAAAATGGGAAATTTAAGCGTTTCACTTATTTTTCTTTGTCCTCCTTCATGCGAGCAAAGCACCTTCCTTTCTTTACTCTTCAGGTTCTAAAAATAGAACAGGCAGACATCTATCATTTTTTGGCACCAGAAACCTGCCCCTTCACCTGCTTGGTGCAAGTGACGCACCTCTCCACCAACTGGGCTATCAACCTGGAAGGCTCTGCTTGGTCGCTCGCTTCAAAAGTGTAACAAATCTTCACCAGTTGTGGCAAACTTTTTCCCACTTGTCGATCCTCTGTGATGATGGAGCATAATTGTAAACTTGGTTGTACTAGACATTTGTCCACTTGGGCCATATCAACCTGGCTAATCTGGGATATATCCACTTGTTGCTTCTCCATGTTTTCTTTGATGTCCAACAGATGTTTAGATATATTGATTTTTCTCAGTGTCTCAGCACTGCTTTCCTTATCAGGGTCTAGCAAACTTTTACTTATCAAAGAGAACATTTCCTCACAAAAATTCTTCACTTCGTTAGCTCTCCCCTTGCTTTCTGATATGTTCTTCTCCCAGACCTTCTTCACTTCGTTAGCTCTCCCCTTGCTTTCTGATATGTTCTTCTCCCAGACCTTCAGCGGGATATTACCTCTGGTTTGTTCTGCGATGGATAATTTTGAGCTAATGACCGACTCTATCTTTGTCGTAGCTATAACAGCGTCTTGGAAAGTGACCCGTGTTGCCTCGGCCTCTCTTTCTCTCAAAGAAATATTTTATAATATTTGATCTATCATCCGAAAATGGTTTTGAATAGTTCATACCTTTACCAGCAGGTTTTGTTGAGCCATAAGTAACTTATGTCGGATTTCGACAGCCTGCAATCTGAACACCTTTGTGTCTACAACCTGGTTCTCAGCCACCTCCAATTTCGATTGCAAATCTATAATCTGTTGCCCCTGCTGGCTTACCTGTGTTTGGCTAGTTTGCGCCGACTGGCACACCTGCTCGAGGTCGGACCTGAGCTTCTTGATTTCACACAGGTCGGTTGTTTGGGCTTCCTCAAGGCTCCTACTCACCTCGTCCCTGACATTCGCTTCAATAGTAGCCACCCTAACCTCCAATTTACTAATAAGGAGGTTCTTTCATTTCAACTAGGTCGTCAAAGTCCCAACTGAGCACTGATTGCCTATAGCATAAGCCCCTAGTGTCCCGGCTATGTCCTCTACAAATTCTCCCTCTTTCGCGGCCTTCCCATCTGTCATGATTTTAAATTTTTTAGCCATTACGTCCTTTTTTGATATAATTCTTGCCACACCACAGCCTTTCTTTTGTTGTCAAAGAAAAATTCATTAGGAAGCAACTCCTCTACAGAAATAGGCATCAGTTCTTCATTGAAAATCCATCCCATGTCAGGATTCCCCTTTGTGAACTGCAAAGGTGTGACAATAGCAATCGGACTGTCGATTTCCTTGGATGTTTGTTTCGAGGTGACCTTCGTAACTGTCTTGTTTGATGTGAGCGAAAGTGAGTCGCCCGATCCCTGTGAAGGTATCTCCGCTTGGCCTTGGGCCTGCTTGCCTGGCATGCCCTTTTCGGGGTTTCCTTTCTACTTCTGGGGGACTTTGGCTCCTTGCTCTAAGGGTCCAGCCTCCCTGGTTTTCCCTTGGTCCTTCTCCCCACTAGGACTTGAGTCCTTTGCACCTTTGACTCCCGTCTGCTTTGTAACTAGAAGCTCTGGCGTTTCACCCTGTAAAATCTGGGGGAGACAACTCTGTCGGTGCTCCTGGAATTTCAAAAATCCGTCCATGTCTCCGGGTGGAAAGGCTTGAATCCGACTTAGGACTTCAGCGAAGGACCTCGTGCCCTGGAATATTTTTTCATGTGGGGAATCCTCATGTTCATACCTCTTCAGGCCGCAACTTTCTAGGTGATTGCTCACAACCTTACTAGGGTCATGCTTCTTGAACTCAATATCTACCAGCTTCATTTCTTCTAAAGTCGCATCCTCGGCTTTGGCGTGGCCAAAATATAACAAGGAATACACACCGATACGAATAAGGAAGGGCGGCCATACTTTTTTTTATACTCCTTTGAGCTCTTTGCTTATTCCGTCGAGCACAGTCTGTTTGGCGATCTCATGGCACAATAGCTTATCTGGTAGGAATAGCGGGAGGGCATATGGAGGGACAGAGGTGTCGAAAACCCTGATATAAAAAAATTCGACCTCTAGATACCAATATGCCACACTGATTAGGCTGGTCGTGACGCTATCTGATATCCTGGGAGGTGGCTGGCCAAAAATGGTGACATGCAGTGGCACCATTACCCAGTTGAAGATCTTGTAGATGAATTCTTTGGCCTTATCCTCCCAAAGCTTCGAGTGGTAGACATGGATAGGCTCTGTACTATATGGATTCTAGCTCCAGGTCATTATAGGGAAAGGCGTCATGAAACACATGGCATCCATGATGTAGGCGGACATGAAAAACGAAGTTGCTTTCCCACTCACCTTCTGCGCTCGATATTCGTTAATTCGACTGGTTAGACTGTCCGACAACAGTTTGGCCCAATCAAAAGAAAAACCTTCAACGACTGTATGAATCAGAGGCACCCACAGGAGGAAAAAGTGTGTGGTTTCCTCCCTCCCATACAACCTATAGGCCATCATTGCTATATACCTGAATGGAGGCTCTAAGGAGGAGATTGAATAAATTCCATTACAATCTGCCCTGAATTTTGCGGGGTGTGAAACCCAATCCCTAATCAGATCGGACAAGTTTCTCCCATATTGCTCGCATTCCTTCCCCTTGAAACCTTCCAAAAACTCAACATTGTATGTGAAGTTTGGTGTGGGTGACAGTTGATACATTGCCTGCAAATGTTATGGTCTAGAAGTCCCAATCGTCACCTTATGCTTGTTGATAATAGTTCTAGTCAGGATATCCACATGGTCTAGTGCCCATCTGATCATATCATAATAGGGAAGGAGTCGTGGCGTTTCCGCTATTTTGTGCATCTCTGCTTGAATGACGATTTTGTATTTGGTGGCCAAATCATCCTTCTCATTATCGCTGGACTCAGCTGAACAATTCACTAATTCGGACTGAAGAATGTCAGAGATGTATGTCCAGGTTTTGACAGTATTAATACTTCAGGGTGAAGTATCGGAAACAGCATCGGAGCCCTGACCAAAACTCTCAGCAGCCACCTTGAACGCCTTTCGTGGAGCCATGATAGAGAACTTTGTGCTTAGATCTCCTGTAGTAAGAATTGTAAATACAAACAGAAGTTATCTTGATGAAAAAGCTTTGTGCGCAAAATAGAAATAAAATTGAAATAATGAAAGAAACTCCCTATCTTAGTCATTTAAACCCCTGGTGTCCTTGCGAACAAAACGGTCAAATCTCTTAAAGAAATATTTAGCAGTAAAAGCGAGATCCTACTATTTTTCACCTCGTCGTAGTTCAAATAAATGCCATAATTGTTTGACGAATCGTAGCACGAATCAGCGCAAAAAACATTTAAATTTACTCTGCAGATGGTGCGTGTTAAAGTTTGCATTGATGAATCGATTAATCCAGCTTAGCTCCTTTAATTAAGTTTGTTTTAGTCTTTAATCCCCCTTTTTCGGCGGTCGTCATATCGAGAGATTTCACTACTACCCTTTGAGCCCCCATAGCCCGAAATCGTGATGATGCGATTTAGTTAAAAAAATCGTGATCTGACTTAAGTTTTTTAATTAATCCATGCTTAATTAATGAATATCGCGACTTCGTGACTCGGAGCTACGAAGGTATGGTTTTTTGGGAGAGTGATTGTCGAGTCACGAAACCCCGACAGTGCTTAACTAGGGTTTAAAGTGACTTACTCCTGACACTAACCTGAGTAAACTTTTAAAATTGTTTCGCGACTTAGCATATCGGAGTTTGGAAACCATGCGACTTATAACTCCCGAAGCGTGATAGAACGAGGTGCTAAAAGTGATAAACTTTCTTAACGGTTAAGTGACGATGATTTAGGACAATAATGACCATCGCCACTTCGCATGTCGGGGTAATGAGGCTTTCAGTGGGTAAAGATCATAAACTAAAAGACAGCCTGAAAACCAACTTTTGATTTTAAGAATTATATTTCAACCACTTGGAAAAGGCGGCTCCAACAAGGGGATACCTTTATCCTTGTCTTATTTCACCATCCCTTTAGGTCACTAGCAACGCCTCCCTTGGGGTAGCTTCTTTCCTAATCCTAAAAAAAAGGGATTTCCTATTGAGGTGACAGTGATGGGTCATCCCATTGTTACACCAATATTGTCTCACTTGCCATGGGCTTTGGGCAAGTACAAATTGTGTGATAACATTTTTGGTGTCATTGTCGGGGAACATCGTGTCAATTTTCCTCGAACAAAAAATCTTCGGTAAGCCTTTCCTCAAAGCCTTTAATGTACAAGCTTACCTGGCGACTCCACTGAGGTTGATTCCCTCATTTCATTTTGATGATCCTTGATCGATTATCTGGTGACTCCATTGATGACGACTCAGAGTGGGCATCAGTACATGCCCTATTTTCCTATGGCTCCTCCAAAACGGTATCCCAGTGAGATATTTGGACCCTTGGATATGAGTAAAATCCAAGGTGGTTCACATAGCCTTCCTTGCAAGGCTAGGTCATGGTTTCCTGAGTTTTCCAGTCAAGGTCATACCTTAGGAACCTCCATTTGATGAAGTTTTATGATAGTCTTGAACTCGATGAAGTCAAGAATGGACATCCTAGTGTGATTATGAAACTCTTCTCCGCTTCATCAACAGGCGACACCAGAATATGGTACAATAACCTTCCAAATAAGGGCATCAAATCTTGGGAGGACTTTGAGAATTCCTTCATAAGAAAGTGGGGAGATGAGAAGGATATAACTTACCTTTTTTCCCAATACCAAGAAATATAGAAGCATGAAGAAGAGTCTGTGAGGGAGTTCAATGACAGTTTCAATACATTACTCAATCAAATCCCTTCTAATTCACTTCTAGAGACCAATCTCCTAGGCCAATATATACTCTCTTTCAAAGGGGACTTCCAATTCCTCTTAAGGGACAAGTCACCTGAGGATCTTAAGAAAGCACTAGATGTTGCTTGCCAACTAGAGGATAACCTGTGTTGAAATTAATAAGATAACTGAGAGGGGGGTGAATCAGTTGTTACTGTGCTTAAACAATTTTAAGTCAATTAAACCATTTTTAATATTTCTCCAAGTGACCATCAATATTATACAACATATGAACAACATAAATAATGAGCATCAGTCACACATAAGATATACACAGAGATAGATTTTCATGAGGAAACTCATAAAGGGAGAAAACCTCTTCTTCTTCGAAATGATAGGCAGTCTTTTCAGTTCTGTACATCATATATAGTTGAGCACCAACTCAATGTGAGGCTACTACCTCTATTTTACAAGCTCCAACTTGTTTGAGAGCACCAACTCTCTGGTTTCTCTAGCACCCACTAGAAGGAAGCACCAACTCCCTAAGTGTTCCAGCACCGACTGGATGGAAGCACCTACTTCCATTTATACAAGCACCAACGTGCATACAGAAAACTCTGTGTTTTCCCAAGCACCACCCTGCCACCCTATTTTATAGCCACAACTAGATGGAAGCTACAACTCCCAATATTCAAGCATCAAATTGAATATCAGAGGACCACAGTCCTCCCTAGCACCACCCTATCTCCCTGATTATAAATAAATGACTGAATAACCAACAATACATATATATCAATTCTTACCACTTCTTCATTGTTCTGCAATTCCTTCTGCTCTATTCATACTTGGCTTGACTTGTTGTCTCTTTCTTTCTATTCTTTCTTTGTCCTTCTCATGCTTCTTTGATATGTGCACATTATTCTCTCTTCACCTTTTCTATTATGTTCAGCTTATGTTCCTTATCTCTGAGCTTTCTTCACACTGCGCATACTATAATTTTACCTTTCTATAGTTCAACTCATTTTTAGTCAGAACAGCCACACTTACACAGTCGCTACATCTCTCCTTTTATACACACCAGCCTCATGAGTTACACCTCGAATCTCCTTGGGCAAACAAAAAAACATCTCAGCAACTGAATCGCCAACCGATCAAGAACCATGATTCAATTTTTTGCTAACTGAATCGTAACTGAACAGTTAATCATAAAGATCAACAATAGCCCTTCGATCATATTTTAAATTAACAAGCACCGTTGGATTAAATCTGCAAGGTCTTGCGTTTATCCCATATGCCCACTGGTTGTGACCACGGGCCTGATCAAAATGTGTTTCTCATTTCGCATTTTGGCAATCCTGTGTCGAAGGGTCTCGACACTCCAAGTTACGATTCCTGAAATGGATCTTAGCTTCGTGCTAGCTCCTCCCTCTCATATGACCATCGGCGGTGACCACAGCCTACGCCAAAAGGCATTCCTGTGATGAAAGGTATCGACACTCCATGTCGCAAACTCTGAAATGGAGCTAGGCTTCTCTAGCTCTGCTCTCCAGCTCTCAACGATGTGACCACGAGATAAGACCATTGGCTAGTCCTTTAAGCGTTTCTTTCTTCAGATCAACGGTCCAAAACTTTGATGATTCAACGGTCCAGATCTTTTCGTGATTTTTCATATCGCAAGTTTGAAGTGTAAGAGAACCTCCTTCCTTTGACTTTCCATTCAGCGAAAATATGATCTGTCGTCACGTGTCTTTTGGACCCAACGACTGAGATTATATCGTGATTTCGCAACTTCACGATCCTTCGTCATGCCTGATCAACGGTCCACGATCTCCCTTTGATCAACGACTCAGATTAAATCATGGTTTTTCATTTCGCAATTTCAAAGGATAGAGCACCTCCTTTCTTTGACTTTCCAGTCAACAAAATGCCAATTTCTCACCATGTGTCCTACTTGAAGATGGACATGTTAGAATATAAAAGATTGTGCTTGTTTTACCATTGACGATACCCTCATCACCCAACCACTGGCCGAAGCCACCCTCCGAGTACCTTGACCTTGACCGAGAAGACAATCCTGGTAGAAATCTAATAGCCAAGAGAGGCTAATGAACCAATAAAGAAATAGAAACTAAGTTGAACAGATGATCCCACCCAGAAGCTAGCACACTGCTTTCCCAGCTCTCCCAGAAACTTGCACACCAAAACTGCAACTGCCTGCGCAGATTTGGCTCTCTGTTCAATTGTTGAGATGATGAATAATGAAAATTGGCGCCCTGTATTTATAGTGAACTGGGCAGGCTAACTAGGGCCGACTTCTCCTTCTGGGTATCAATAAATTCATTTTAAATGTATTTTTCCAGCCGACAACTTGTCTAGGGTTTCCTTCAATTCTTTGCTTCCTTCCGAAGGATTCTAGTCTTTTCATAGGTCACAATAGAGATTCATACCTCCTGAAGCTACCATAATATTAACACTCCCTCCTAGCTAGGGAGGTATGGTCTTGAGCACAACAGACCATTCAATTGGTGGCACTACGAGCACCGTCATTATTATCCAACTGGATAATCTCCTATGACAACTGGTACAATATCAATTAATAGAACACACATGTGTCTATTTAGGTAGTATGCAACTACTCAAACAGTGAAACATAATCACAAATAGTGGAACAAATCCACCACAGTAGTATATCTATTGTCATATATTCTTCATAACAAACATCTGATAGCAACCTGCATAGAAACAATGTTATGATAAAAACTGAATCATCTGGGCCAATCTTTCACTCACGTCTGTGAGATCTGAAAGAATAGCTGCCCTTAGTATAGAATATCAACAATGGGCTATCTACCCCATTATTCTCAAACAAGGAAGAAGGATTATTTCTGATTTCTAAGCCTGGACCATTTCTCACCCTGGGCCATTCTTCCTACACTAATTAAAGTGCACCCTGGACAGAATGTATAAACCCTAAGAAATGTTTGGACCATTCCTCACCCTG
>ML829212.1:61191-82340 GCA_009831015.1 Picea engelmannii | reverse complement strand
CTTGACCACTACTCAGAGTGACTGCCAAGAAGAATGACTGTCCTAGACCACTCCCCATGTTAACCACAATGGGAAGTCGTTGTCTATGATACATCAACAATCAGTCTGCCTCCCATGTTAACTACAATGGGAAGTCATTGTCCATCACAAATCTTCAATCCACTTTCCTAAGAAGAAAGCATATGTCCAATCTAGATTATTTTTCAATTATAAAAATAAATAATGTTTTCAGTGCTCCCTCCTAACTGGAGAGTTTATTTAAATCACAAAAATAAATGTTTTTCAAAAATAGTTTTATGTACCTTCTCCTAGCTTGGAGAATCTTCCCTTTCAGCTAAGGGAGTTATTTCCATGATCCCCATCTTCTCTCGGAAATATGCAAACTTGATTCTGGATAGAGGTTTTGTCAGGATGTCTGTTGTCTGCTCATCGGTGGGGATATACTCAAGCTTTACCTCTCCTTCCTAGACTTTATCTCGAATAAAGTAGTATTTGATCTCAATGTGATTCGACCTTTCATGAAACACTGTATGTTCTGATAATCTTATACAACTTTGATTATCACAATATATTATGGTCGATTCTGGAGTCTGATCAAATAAATCAGAGATTAACTTCATTAGCCATACTGCTCCTGTGCATGCTTCACAAGCTTCCATATACTCTGCTTTTGTTGTACTGAGTGCGATAGACTTCCGTTTCATGCTTCCCCAAGATATCATAGCGGAGCCCAAGCTGAAACACATACTTGAAGTACTCTTTTTGTCTTCTGTACTTCCTGCCCAATCAGAGTCTATGAATCCATGAAGTTGGATATCACTGGATGCAGTATATCTCAAGCCATCGTTTATTGTCCCATGAATATATCTTAATACATTCTTTGCAGCTACCCAATGCTCTTGTCTAGGTTCCACCTGGAACTGACTTAACGTATTTACAGCGAAGCAAATATTTGGTCAAGTATTTACCAAATACATCAATGATCCAATTAGTTGTCGATATAGAGATGGATCTACTGGATTGGAATCTGGGACTTTCACTTTTCTTATATCATCATTCATAGGAGTGTCCATGGACTTACAGTCCATCATTCCAAACTTTTGAAGGATCTTTATTGCGTACTTCCCTTGCCCAAGGAATACTTCACCACACTTATGCCATACTTCTAGTCCCAATTAATAATGCATGAGACCTAGATATTTCATATCAAATTCAGAGGCTAACTCCTTTTTGCACTGGATGATTAGAGATTCTTCACCTATTATGAATAGATCATCAACATATAATAGTAGAATTACAGGTGTGTTATCCACGACTTTGCAATAAAGGTTTGGATCTGCATGACTTTTGGAGAAACCGAGTCTTGTTAGATAGTTGTCCATTATGGTGTACCAAGCCCTTGGAGCTTGCTTGAGTCCATATAGAGATTTCTTCAATCTGCAAACGTGAGTGTCTCTGGAATGACCTCGAATCCTTGAGGTTGTTCAATAAACACTTCTTCTTCAATAGCTTCGTTGAGAAAGGCTATCTTTACATCCATCTGGTGTAGATTCCATCCCATGGAAGTGAAAAAAGATATGATAGCTCTGATGGAGGTATACCTTGCCATCGGAGAAAAGGTTTCGTCATAGTCTTCTCCCTCCTTCTGGGAGAACCCTCTGGCCACAAATCTTGCCTTATATTTATCCACGCTTCTATCTGCTACATGTTTGATCTTGTATACCCATTTTGAGGTTACCACTGATTTCTCTTTAGGTCTGGGTACAATTTCTCATACTTCATTTTTCATAATGGACTAGTGTTCTTCCACCATAGCTTCTTTCCATTGTCCCTTTTTAACTGCTTCTTCGAATGTAGTAGGTTCTTCATCTAGAATCTTTGTCATGTATGTTGCATAACTTGAGAATCTTTTAGGTCTTTTACTCCTCCTGGATGTTCCTTCTGGAACCTTGATTCTTTCTGCATCTTGTAATGTGGCTTCAAGCCAAGCTGGTCGTTTATTATTCTTTGGTATTATATCTGGATCAATGTTCTCACATGGCTCCATAGGATGATCAGGTTGATCCTTTTTCGTTATTTTCACTTTCTGTGTTTTCTTCATTTGGTTCTTCAATTTATTCTTCTTCTATAGTTTCTTCAATAGATTTTTTGAAGGCCATCCTTTCATTGAACGTTACATCTCTGCTTGCTTCTATTTTGTGTTGTTCTAGAATATATATTCTATAGGCTTTGGATGAATCACTATATCCCACAAATATCCCCTTCTTTCTTGAGGGTTCTAGTTTATTCCTTTTATCTTTGGGAATATGAGAGTAAACCAGACATCCAAATATTCTTAGATTTTCTACGTTAGGTTTCTTACCTGAGAATGCTTCTTCTGGTGTCATGTCCTTCAATATGCGATAAGGGATTTTGTTTTGTACATATATTTTCGTCATTGTTGCTTTTCCCCATAGGAACATGGATAGACCTTGATCGTTCAATAAGGCTTTTACCATTTCTTCGATAGATCTGTTCTTTCTTTTCGCTACACCATTTTGTTGAGGATTATGAGGAACAGTTAGCTCCCTCCTAATCCCTGCCAATTTGTAGAATGCAACGAACTCTTTCGAGGTGTATTCTCCTCCATTATCTGTTCTTAATGTCTTGATCTTCTTGTTCGTAAGGTTTTATATTTCTGCCTTGAATTCTTGGAACTTGCTGAATACTTCGTCTTTTGATTTCAGTAGGTACAACCACGTCTTTCTTGAATAGTCATCTATGAAGATTACGTAGTAAAGAGATCCTCCTAGAGATCTGACTGGCATTGGACCGCAAACATCTGAGTGTATTAGATCTAGGATTTCCTTGGATCTATTGTTGCTGCTTGGGAATGGTTTCTTGATATTCTTCCCAAGGGCACATCCTTTGCAAATTCCTTCGTGTGTGGATTTCAATTCTGGTATTCCTTCAACCATTTTTCTGAGGAAAGGTAATGCTTGATAATTGATATGAGTGTACCTTCTATGCCAAAGTTCATTAGGGTTGACTTCCTCATGTACTAGAGCTTCTTCATTTTGTTCTAGTAGTCTATACAGATTTCCTTCATGTTTTCCAATAACCCTAGCATCCTCTATGCTGGAATTCTTATGCCATGATAACACCTTTCCATCCATGAAAGCTATTCTATTTCCTTTGTCTTCTAAACATGATATTGATACAAGATTCTTTTTTAAACCAGGTACATATAAAACATTGCTTAAGTGAACATGATTCCCTGATTCCAACTTGACAGAGGCTTGTCCAAATCCTTCGACGGGGTAAGTGCTTTTGTCTCCAAGCTCCACTTTGTATGATGTCTTTCTCTCATTTAGATTTAAGAGTCTATCTTGATCTCCCGTCATGTGCTTAGAAGCTCCACTGTTGATTATCCACATATCGTCTTCAATTGTCCCGGTAAGCGCTAAGTAGTGTAAGAGACGGATTGTTTCACACATGTCTTCGGTTGACTAGTAATTGGTCACGCCTTGATCCAAAACTTCAACTTCGTCATTTTTGTATTCTGAGAGAGTCAATAGGTGCATTGAGTTAGGGTGCATCTTAATGTCTTCTCCTTGAGTGAGATGCTCCATCACAAGGTGTCAGATCTGAGAATTAGGGTTTCTGCAATTGCTTCTACTAGTAACCCTAGCTGCAGTGCTTTGGAAGTTGCTCCTGCTAGTAACCCTAGCGGTAGTTCCTCAACGAGATTAATATCTAGCGGCTATGTTTCCTTCCAGCGTTTTAGGCTGACTGAAGGGGTGTGGGCCCATAACCTGTTAGAATATAGAAGATTGTGCTCGTTTTACAATTGACGATATCCTCGTCACCCTACCACTGGCTGAAGCCACCCTCCGAGCACCTTGACCTTGACCGAGAAGAGAATCCTGGTAGCAATCCAATAGCCAAGAGAGGATAATGCACCAAGAAAGAAATAGAAACTAAGTTGAACAGATGATCCCACCCAGAAGCTAGCACACCACTTTCCCAGCTCTCCCAAAAACTTGCGCACCAAAACTGCAACTGCCTACGCAAATTTGGCTCTCTCTGCAACTGCTAAGATGATGAATAATGAAAATTGGCGCCCTGTATTTATAGTGAAATGGGTAGGCTAACTGGGGCCAACTTCTCCTTCTAGGTATCAATAAATTCATTTTAAATGTATTTGTCCAGCTGACAACTTGTCTAGGGTTTCCTTCAATTCTTTGCTTCCTTCCAGAGGATTCTAGTCTCGTCATAGGTCACAATAGAGGTTCATACCTCCCAAAGCTACCATAATATTAACAAGACGGTCTTCCTGCTTTTGGTATTTTGTAGGCCCTCTTTATCTTGTACGTAAAGATCGTGTTCCTTCTTATGGATCCAACGACGGTTGGTCTTCAAGCTCAGATCTAAAGCCCGAGATCTGTTCTCCTCTACTGCGTGTTACTCCTATCTAAATTCAGATATGACGGTCATCGGGGATTCTGAATGAGATCCAATGACCACCGTTTATCTTCATAGTTGATATTTCCATTGCCATACTATCATTGCTCTGTTGATCATGCTAATCTTTGCCATCAATGACAAACACGCATACTCTGCCTCTGTCTGAGAACATGCCAACAATATACCCCTTTGGCATTGATGGAAACCCCTTGAAAAGCATCCAACTTGACCATCCTTCTAATTACCACACCAACCCCTTGAAGAACATCCAACTTCTTTACCATCCTTTCTCCCCCTTTGACATCAATGTCAAAGAAAAAACACGCTCCCCCTAAGCTGTTGCAGTACATGTCTAGGGTATCAGATATTCAACCAACACAAACTCCCCCTGACAAGATGGACCCTCTTAGTTTGACAGTGAGATCACACCCAACTTTTGGCAAAGATATCCAAAAGGTGTCGCTGCTAACAGTTTAGTAAAGATATCATCTATTTGTTCTATGGAACGTATATAATTCACCTGAACAATTCTGTTTGTAACTTGTTCTCTGAGAAAATGGTATTTTATTGGTATGTGCTTAGATTTTGAATGAAGTACAGGATTCTTAGAGAGACTGATGGCACTGGTGTTATCACAATGAAGTGAAATGGGATCAGTGTAAGTTACCTTCAAATCTGCAAGAGTTTGTATCATCCATAAAATTTGTGTGCAACAAGTAGCCACAGCAATGTATTTTGTCTCTGTAGTTGATAATTAAATGGATCCTTTCTTTTTACTAAGTCGTGCTACTAATGAGTCACCCGGGAAGAATGCTCCTCCACTGGTGCTTTTTCTCTCATCAACACAGTTTACCCAATCAGCAACTGAATAAGCAGTTAACTGAAATTTCTGATTTCTGGGATACCACAGACCGTAATTCATTGTGCCCTTCAAGTACTTGAATATTCTTGTTACCGCTACTAGATGACTTTGTTTAGGAGCAGATTGATAGCGACCTACCATTCCAATAACTTGCATTATATCAGGATGGGAAGCTATGATGTATAGAAGACTGCCTATCATTGATCGGTATGTCCTTTGATCAACATCGGGTGAAATATCATCTTTATTGAGCTTGCAACCAACCACCATAGGTGTACTAACATGAGAAAAATCTTCCATCCGAAATTTCTTCAACATCTCTTTCAAATATTTTTCTTGTGAGATAAATATTCCTACAGAACTTTGTTTAACTTGTAAGCCAAGAAAGTATGATAGTTCTCCTATCATGGACATCTCAAACTCTGTTTGAATAGAGTTAGAAAACCACTGGACAGAGGGTTCATTAGTACAGCCAAAAATAATATCATCTACATAAACCAAAACAACTAGTAAATTATCACCTTCAAACTTAATGTAGAGATTGTTGTCAATAGTACATTTCTTGAATCCTTTGTCTTGTAAGAATTTGTCCAGTCTATAATACCAAGCTCATGGTTCTTGT
Organism: Picea engelmannii; assembly: GCA_009831015.1. Classification (NCBI taxonomy): domain Eukaryota; kingdom Viridiplantae; phylum Streptophyta; class Pinopsida; order Pinales; family Pinaceae; genus Picea; species Picea engelmannii. The sequence continues at coordinate 76,410 of ML829212.1, read as the reverse complement.
TTCAATCCATATAGAGCCTTCTTCAGCTTACAGACATAGTTAGGATTATCTATCAATGTGAATCCTTCAGGTTGCTCCATATATACTTCTTCTTCTAGATCTTCATTACGAAATGTTGACTTAACATCCATCTGATACACTTTAAAGTTATTATGACATGAATATGCAAGAAACATTCTGATAGCTTCCAATCTTGCCACTGGTGCAAAAGTTTCATCAAAATCCTGACCTTCAACTTGTGCATACCCTTTACAGACCAATCTGGCTTTATTTCTAACAACTTGTCATCTTTCATTCATTTTATTTTTGAACACCCATTTGGAACCTATTATATTCTTGTCTTCGGGTCTAGGAACAAGCTCCCAAGTATTGTTTTTCTCAATCTGATCAAGCTCTTCATTCATAGCTCTAATCCAATCATCATGTTGGTTGGCTTCATAAAAAAAAATTGTTTCAGTCATAGATAAAAAAGCAACATGAGATTGTTCTGAGTCTTTAATCAATTACCTTCTTGTCTGAACTCCTTTATTTATATCTCCAATTATTTGATTTTCAAGATGATTCTTTCTAACAATTCTGAGAGGTGATTTTTCTTCTTTCTGTTGATTTGTGTCAGTCGGAGTATTAGTATCTTCATCTGATTCAGATTCTTCTCTTTATGATCCTTGGACCTGTTCATCTTTGTTTTCAATTATATCTTATGTGCTTGGTTCAACACTGCTTACATTTCGTACCGGGATTTCTTCATCCACTTTTACGTCGACACAATCAACCAATTTATAAAGCCTCTTAATGTAGCATATGTAACCTTTACTGCTTGTAGCATACCCTAAGTATATACCTTCATCAACCCTGTCATCATATTTGCCAATATTTTCATCATTATTCTTGATATAACATTTACTCCCAAAGACTTTAAAATGTTTGATTGAAGCAGGTCTTCCAAACCATAATTCATAAGGAGTCTTGTCACTATCTGGCCTGAGATGAGCTTTGTTTAGGATATGAACAGTTGTATGTATTGCTTCCACCCAATATGTATAAGGTATATTCCTTTCATTCATCATTGATCTTTCCATTTGTTGTATTGATCTATTGTGCCTCTCAACAACCCCATCTTGTTGTGGAGTCCTTGGAATTGTGTACTCTCTTTTGATTCCATGTTTATCACAGAACTCTTTGAAGTTCCATGGGTTAAATTCTCCTCCTCTATCAGACCTTACTACCTTCAATCTTCTTCCTATTTGATTCTCAGGCAGAGCCTTAAACACTTTGAATTTTTCAAATGCTTCAGATTTTTCATTCAAAAAGGCAACCCATGTTAGTCTAGAATAATCATCAATAATCAACATAAAATAGTTTTATTTTCCTATACCTTCTTTTCTTGATGGTCCACATAAATCCATATGTACTGACTGGAGAGGTTTTTCTATTGAATGAAAGTTTTTAGATTTGAATTGTGTCCGAGTAATCTTTCCTATCTGGCATGGTTTAGAAACAGAATCATATGGCTTTGATATCTTTGGAAGATCTTTTACTGGCCCACTAGTTCTGAGCTTGATTATATGATCAAAATTTAAGTGTCCAAGTTTCCTATGTCATAGCTAACTTTCATCATATTTTCTTAAGTGGAATTCTTCTTTTTCTTCTTTTAACACATAGACATTGTTTTCTGTTCTTATTCCTTTTGCAACCAATTGTCCTGAATTCACAAACTTTATTTTACAATCTTTACAAGTAAAAACCACTTCACATCCTCGATCACAGACTTGACTGACACTAAGAAGATTATGTTTCAGACCATCTATAAATAATACATCTTGAGCTTTTCCTTTTCCATTACTCAGACTTACCATTCCTTTACCTTTTATTTTTCCTGGTGCGTCGTTTCCAAAAATTACATTTCCTTATTTGTTTTCACTTAGAGTTAGAAACTTACTTTTGTCTCCAGTCATATGTCTGGAACATCCACTGTCAATATACCAATGATTATTTTCCTTTTGGGTTGATAACACTAGTCCACACTTGTTGTCTTCTTTCTTCTTCCAAACCTTGAAATTTTCAGCAGTGGACTTCAAATCTGGCTTATAATTTCTTAAGCGACAATTTGTGGCTTTATGTCCATAGTTATGACAGACATAACATTCTGGTTCACTAAATAACAGACTGTAACGATTGTTATGCGCATAACTGTTATTATGTTTTTTGCTTAGTTGTCTCAATCTTTGTTGTGGTAGATAATTATTCATTGAATAACTTGTTTGCTCATATCTACATCTTAAAGAACAAGTTATAGCTTTGTGACCAAAGTTAGAACAGAAAAAACAATATCCATAGAAAAGACTTTTGTACCTGGGAAAAGACTGTCTTCTCTGAGTGGATCGATTTCTTTCATATTGATAGTTTCTCTTATCAGTTATGGTACATTTTCCTTCATTCCTTCTTGGTGGTTGATTTTCTTTCTTTGTTTTTGCAGAATGGTTGTTGTCAATGATAGTAGATTTAACAAACTTGATGTGTTCCATATTACTTGGATGATCACTACTTGATCCTTCTTCATACCCCAAGCCATCTTTCAACTTTGGATTCCTTTGTTGATTTAGAATGGAAGTTAGTTCTTCTGAGGATTTAATACTTGGCATATTTTGGTGATATAATACCTTAAACTTCTCCATTTCCTTTCTGGTTTTTACTATCTCTTCTTCTAAGGCTTCACACCTCGCTTTATTCTCTGACAACTGTTGTTTCAGTATGTCTTATATTTTCTTTGCCTCTTCTAACTCCACTTTTAGTAGAGAAAAATTTTCATCTATTTTTTCAGCATTCATTTTAAACTACATCAACAATTGTTTTTGTTTTCTCTTCTTACATCTGAGTCTATCAATCTCTTCCAAAGAACTGATTAATTCACCTTCCATATCCACCACAACTTCTTCATTATCCATTTCACCTCCTGTGTGTTCATCATCAAGATCTCCCATATCCATAAGCATAAAATCATTCACTTTGTCTTCACATGATGAATCGTTATCTATGTCTTCTAAGGATTTTTCACTGTTTGCACACAAACTTTTATTTTTAATATATTTCTTGAATTTGTAGTTCTTTTCATCATCATATTTTTGGTACTTTTTCTAGTGGGGACACTTAGATGCAAAGTGACCTATCTTACCACAGTTAAAGAATTTGAAGGGAAGCTTTCCTTGATATTTTCTTGATCCTTTCTTTAACCTTCTCACAAATTTTGTCTCAATATCATCTAAATCTAAATCAATATTATTGTCTTCTTTAAAAGAAGCTTCTCTAGTAATGGATTTATCTTTGTTGATTCTCATTTCATATGTAGTTAGTGTTCCTAGAAGTTGATAAATGGACAGAGTCTTAAGATCATTTAGTTATTCTATTGCAGAGACTTTTGGATTAAATTTATCAAGCAGAGATCTTAAAAACTTCTGAACCAAAAATGATTCTTCAATCTTCTCACCAAGACCCTTCATGGCATTCGCAAGTTCTTCAACTCTTAAAAAATACTTGCTAACTGTTTCATCTTCATTCATATTTAGTTGTTCAAACTTCAATCTATATGTTTGAAGTTTGGCATCTTTTACTTTCTCATTTCCTTCATAGTTGCTAACAAGTTTATCCCACATAGATTTAGCAGTTTCAAGATACATCACCTTTACAAACTCATCTTCAGCAAGTCCATTCAAGATAGCATTCATTCCCTTAGAATTAAATCTAAACTCTAACTTATCATCCTTGGAGGCTAGCACAACAAGCTTTGTATATCCAGTCTCTACTACGTCCCAAACGTCGACACCTAAGGCCATTAAGTATGTTCTCATTCTAACCTTCCAGAAGGCAAAATTTGTTCCATCAAACAGAGGAGGCTTAGTGGATGAAGTACCTTCATGACTTGTCATGTTTAAGCTTACAAATATACCTTTGTATAAAAGGAACTCGCTCAGATACAAATTGTTGAAATTACTAAGACAACTGAGAGGGGGGGTGAATCAGTTGTTACTATGCTTAAACAATTTTAAGTCAATTAAACCATTTTTAATCTTTCTCCAAGTGACCATCAATATTATACAACATATGAACAACATATATAATGAGCATCAGTCACACATAAGATATACACAGAGACAGATTTTCATGAGGAAACCCATAAAGGGAGAAAACCTCTTCTTCTTCGAAATGATAGGCAATCTTTTAAGTTATGTACATCCTATATAGTTGAGAACCAACTCAATGTGAGGCTACTACCTCTATTTTACAAGCTCCAACTTGTTTGAGAGCACCAACTCTCTGGTTTCTCTAGCACCCACTAGAAGGAAGCACCAACTCCCTGAGTGTTCCAGCACCGACTGGATGGAAGCACCTACTTCCACTTATACAAGCACCAACTTGCATACAGAAAACTCTGTGTTTTCCCAAGCACCACCCTGGCACCCTATTTTCTAGCCAAAACTAGATGGAAGCTACAACTCCCAATATTCAAGCATCAACTTGAATATCAGAGGACCACAGTCCTCCCTAGAACCACCCTACCTCCTTGATTATAAATAAATAACTGAATAACCAACAATACAGATATATCAATTCTTACCACTTCTTCACTGTTCTACAATTCCTTCTACTCTGTTCATACTTGGCTTGACTTGTTGTCTCTTTCTTTTTGTTATTTCTCTGTCCTTCTCATGCTTCTTTGATATGTGCACATTCCGTTCTCTTCACCTTTTCTGTTCTGTTCAGCTTATGTTCCTTATCTCTGAGCTTTCTTCACACTACGCATACTGTAATTTTACCTTTATATAGTTCAACTCATTTTTTAGTCAGAATAGCCACACTTACACAGTCGATGCATCTCTCCTTTTATACACACCAGCCTCATCAGTTACACCTCGAATCTCCTTGGGCAAAGACAAAAACATCTCAGCAACTGAATTGCCAACTGATCAAGAACCATGATTCAATTTTCTGCTAACTGAATCGTAACTGAACAGTTAATCGTAAAGATCAACGGTAGCCCTTCGATCAAATTTTGAATTAACAAGCACTATTGGATTAAATCCGCAAGGTCTTGCGTTTATCCCATTTGCCCACTGGTTGTGACCACGGGCCTGATTAAAATGTGTTTCTCATTTCGCATTTCGACAATCCTATGTCGAAGGGTCTCGACACTCCAAGCTACGATCCCCGAAATGGAGCTTATCTTCATGCTAGCTCCTCTCTCTCATATGACCATTGGCGGTGACCACAGCCTATGCCAAAAGGCGTTTCGCAAATTCGCATATCGATGTTCCTATGATGAAAGGTCTCGACACTCCATGTCTTAAACTCCAAAATGGAGTTAGGCTTCTCTAGCTCTACTCTCCAGCTCTCGACAATGTGACCACAAGATAAAACCACTGGCTAGTCCTTTGAGCGCTTCTTTCTTCAGATCAACAGTCTAGAACTTTGATGATTCGATGGTCCAGATCTTTTCGTGATTTCTCATATCGCGAGTTCGAAGTGTAAGAGCACCTCCTTCCTTTGACTTTCCAGTCAGCGAAAAGATGATTTGTCGTCACGTGTCTTCCGGATCCAACGACTGAGATTATATCGCGATTTCTCAACTTCACGGGCCTTCGTCATGCATGATTAATGGTCCACGATATCCCTTTGATCAACGACTCAGATTAAATCATGGTTTCGCATTTCGCAATTTCAAAGGATAGAGCACCTCCTTTCTTTGACTTTCCAGTCAGCGAAATGTCAATAGCTCGCCATGTGTCCTACTTGAAGATGGATGGTCCTCCTGCTTTCGGGATTTTGTAGGCCCACTTCATCTTGTACGTAAAGATCGTTATCCTTCTTATGGATCCAACGACGGTCGATATTTGAGCTCAGATCTAACGCATGAGATCTATTCTCTTCTACTGTGTGTTACTCCTATCTGAATTCAGATCTGATGATCATCAGGGATTCTGAATGAGATCCAATGACCACAGTTTATCTTCATAGTTGATCTTTCCATTTCCATACTATCATCGCTTTGCTGATCGTGTTGATCTTTTCCATCAATGACAAACACGCATACTCTGCCTCTGTCTGAGAACATGCCAACAACTTGAAATCATGCGAGCCTAATGATTTCTCCCAAGTAATTTCCCTTCAGGACGAGGTTATGGACCTGGCTAGCGCCCATGACGTCCTCATCAATAAGATTGATATCATGGAAGAAGAGGAGCCTCCCACCAAGCAAATAGCTATGGGTGATGAGGATGATTTACCTTGCAAAATCCCTAGAAAAAGAAAATGGAACACATGATTTTCAAACATGAAAGATGTTGAGATGCACTACCAAGCTTTGATGAGTGAATATTAGATGGATCAACAGGATGTTAGGTTAGTTCCACACATAAACTATCATTCTAAACATGAGTGTCCTAAGGCTACTCATGGGGGGGGCAATCACATGAATTCCATCTATACCATGTTTCCCCAGGAGTACCTCAATATCACACCAAAGCAACTCCAATAAAGAGAGAATCAAGCCACAGGAATGGTTGGGATTGAGTGCTTGAACCAAATGAGTGAGGACTCAATGGAGAATCTCGAAGAATCTTGAGCATATGCTAAGTATGCACCCCAACCCCTCCAAAAACCTAAGGATGGTGAGATCATGGCACCCTAGGAGAAAGTGTATTTGTCTATTGATTTTGAATGTTTTCAAGGATACCCATGCTATTTTGATATGAAGTGGTTGAAAAACTCTATAAGATTTAGAGGCCTCCCCATTACTCACATTGTAGAGTTCTTGAAAGCATATAAATGAGTTGGAATTTGAAGGAGAGGATGTTCTGGTAAAAATTTTCATACTTTCCTTACCATCATTTGTACAAGATTGAATCAAAGGTTGTTGTGAAGAAAAGGGTATATCCTATTTCATAGATATCATCAGTAGGTTTCTTGAGTTCACAAAAACATAATACCAGGCATATGAAGATGTCCTTCAAAATCTCGCAGTAGTCCTAGAGGACGAAGGATTCACCACTGAGATTGTAGAAGATCTTAGGGGTGTGCACCATGCTCAATGCCAAGAACCCTCAAACGTAGAAGAAGATATTTATGAAGAAGATTTCTAGCCCCTTAAAGAGGAGCAAGAATTTTCCCATGATTCTACAGAATACAATGAAGACTTGATTGAAGAGGTGAGTCATGAGGATGAAGTATTGATATCTTCTCCTCCATTTGATGAAGTCATCCAGGCCTTTGTCCCTCCTGCAAAAGAATAAGAGAATGTTTTCCTTTCTAGGTTTTTTATGATGCCCTATTCTATGATTCAGAAAGTGAAGAAATAGAGGGACCCTTGGATGTACTAGACCCTTTGTGTTATGATAAAGGTAATGATGTGATTAACAATATTGATGAGTTCATACATGTTGGGAGACGTAAATGGGGTGTGATTGGTCCTGAAGGAGACCCCCTTTATGATATTGAGGGTCATTTTCAATTGTTTCCTTTACAACAACCATATGTGATTACTATTAATCTAGATGTTTGGAAACAAGAAGATGGCATGGTTACGAACTTGTTCCAACCACCCAGGGATGACCTTTTGTAGTATTCTCATGATGATGTTTGGTCATGCCCTGAGTAGTTTGATGCTTATTCTTTTGAGCACTTGGATTTATTCTATGAAGAAAATTTCCAACTGTCATTGTTCTCTAACTTTGATGAGGGTGAGGACATTGTCTCCCTAGAGTAGGATTTTTGTGACAAGAATTTCCAACCTCCATTATTATCATCTTTCCATTCTGCTACAGATATGGTTGGGGGTTTATTTCATGATGGTCACATGCCTGTCATACAAAGTTGTTTTAAACCTTTGGTTGGTTGTAGGCCTTTCCAGTTTCATACACAAAATCAATAAGCCTTTGGTTGGGGGAAATTTTTTTTCTCTAGGCCTGGTTTCATCCCTTACCTTGTGCCCTCTTTTCCCATAGACAATCGTATAACTTCCCATGGGTTCCTTTGTGTCCCTTCTTCTCTACTTTTTGGAGATAGCCTTGTAGTTGAAGATGGGGATCTACCTTTGTCTTATTTTCTTAGCCCTGTCTTGGGATGGATAGGACAAGGTTGTCGTGATACCTCTTCGCATCATTTTGTCCCTCCCTCCCGCCTCCATCAGTTAGATTTTATGATTTCTTATGATATGATGCATGCTCTAACTCATGTTACTTTTTTGCTTTACTTGTCATTGTTTTAGTTTATGATGAAGCACATATGTAGGTGTTATGATACATTGCTAGCATGGTTGTACTAGTTATATGATTATACCTAGCATTCAATCCACATGAAAAAGTAGGTAGGTAAGCATTTGCATCCATTGTATATACCGTGCATATCATATTAGTGTAGCTTTAGTTTCATTTTCATATTCTTTTTTCTCACTTGTATATATTATATGATCATGATATTTGCTAGATTAGATATATTTTCATCATATATGGACAAAGGGTGATATCACCACCCTAGATATTTTTTTTTTAGTTTTAGCAGGCACAAATCATACCAGAGATGTTAAGGTTCTCATGCGCTCTATGGTGAGCACACATCCCCGAGTAGGAGCCAGATGTTACCCCCCAACCTAGGGTAACTAAGGAGATCATGTCTCGAGGCACACAGGTTGTAGATATGGAGTGTCGAGAGACAAATGGACAGAGCATAGCCCCGAAGGACCCTTCTTTTCTTTGATGCATCCTACACATCACCAGCAACGTGTGTCAACCACATCGGCCTGGTCCCAGAAGGCAGTGGGTCTTGGTCCATGAGATAATGAGTTCAGTATCATGGTAAGTATCACTTTAATATTTGAAGCATTTGAGCATATTGCAAAATATCTTTCTTGATTTCAAAACGTTTTCTTGGAATTTATGCTCTTTGCCTTATTTAAACCCGGTGGATGTCATTGTGTCCTAGTAAGTCGATTACCCTTAGGAATAGGTTGCTACTAGGTGGTTCCTTGAAGAGTCATCATCCATTACCTACCACGTTTGTCACTTTCCGTACTTCATTCCCTCCATCTCCCCAACCTTTTGGGACTTTCGAGTGTACTAACCCAAGAAGGGATTGTACCTTATCTCATGGGAAGAAGAGGCTAAAGGCCCAGAGGGTAAAAGTAGATGGCAAGAGATAAAAGCCAATCATAAACCTTTGATATGATTTGCTCAAGGATCGTCGAGAAAGCAATGAAATTATTTTTTATAAGAACATGGGACCCACTTTTGATATTATGGTAATTGCGGGAGGTATTAATCTCTACGTGTAACCTTTGACGAGACTAGAATATTTAGGGAATCAAGAGAAACCCTAAAACGTTGGATAATAACCCTAGAAGACAAGTCGGCTCAAGAGAATATTTAATATTGAGTTATTAGCCTCCAGAAAGAGAATTTGGCCCAGTCAAGTGAGATAGAGCAGTATAAATAGAGGATGCTAGAGCTCATTTGACACTCACTCACTCTCAACTGCATAAGACTAGTGGTGCGCAAGTTTGGAGAAGGGAGTGCAGTTGTAGTTGTTGCAACTGAGATTTTGGCTTTTGGTTGGTCTTTCTACTTGGTCTTTGGTTATTCTTTCTTGGTGCACTAGCCTTGGAGAAAGGTGTTCTACCTTGGTTGGATATTGGTCTGCTTCCGAAATTATTTTGTTTGTCAAAGTTAAGGTGCTCGAGGGTGGCCTTTGTGCCTATGGTTGGGTGACAATATTGTTATATTGTCTATGGAAAAACGATCACATCTCTTTATTTCTAACAGGTTATGGGCCCACACTATCTTCAGACAGTCTAACCACTAAAAGATAGATTGGGAAGTTATTTTTTAAGCTCGTTATGGCACCAGTTACAGTTGCAGTTAGGTTTTCTGATTATGCAATTGCAACAAACCCTAACCCTTGTGTTCGGGCACTTATGATGAAGCATTTGACCTAATTCCTTGAGATCCTAGTGTGCCCTAGCCTAGTACACCTCTTGGTACTCTCAGCTAGCAAAAACGTCAGGTTTGAATCTTTGGTCAAAGTCAAAGTCAAAGGTTGACTTGTGGTCAAATTGATTTTGTGGTAAAAGTTGAAATTTTAGAGTTTCTAGCTTATTCTAATCATTGAATATTCTAATTGAGTTTCTAATCTCTTCTTATCAAGATGGTATCTAGTTTCATATTGGAAGACAAGCTGGACAATGCTACAAGGTTTCAAAGGTATGCACTTTTATATGTTATCTAAGTTATATCATCTAGCAAAACATGAGTGTGTTTGCAGGGAAAGTACTAGAGATCTTTTCCAAGTTGTAATATTGAATTCAGCGCATTCAAAAGAACAAGTGCACCCTCCATAGCAGTTGAGGCTTCAAGTTCTTGGTTTGATGAAATTGTTAAGCTTCAAATTTGTGTATATCAAAGGTGATAGTTGCTACATTACAAATTTTGAAAGCAGTCTTAGAAATATTCTATTATTTCTATGTGCAATGAATACTCAATTGCATATGAATACTATTGATATAGATGCTTATTGTACTTGTTCACAAGTTGAACTAACATCTCCTCTAGATATATATTCATGTTTGTTCTTGTTTCTCTTGTTCCGGGTAGGTACACTTGTGAAATATGTTTGATGAACAATCCTTACGGAATCTGTCATAGAAGAAGTTTATGAGGATGGAACAACTTCCAGATGGGAAGCAATCAAAACATATAGAAAAAGACTTAAAGAGACTTAGAGGAGTCAGACTCGAAGGAAGCCAGAAATCAAAAGGAAACTAGAATAGGCTTGTGACAGTTTGTATAAAGCAAAGAGAGATGCAGCAGACGGAAGCATGGACTCTCTCGAATGGAGGGAGTTGATTGCAAAATTCCAAAAGAAGAGCATGCATTCATGCATGAAGTCAAGATTAGGAGGGAGATCATCCTAAATGATATGATCCATTAAATAATCCATGAATATTATGAAGTATATGTCCATGTTCCCCATTGAAAGTAGCAGCCATGATAAGCAACACATGTTCAGTTTGACTCTAAAAGAAGTCTTCTTCGAAAATAATCCTTGAATATCCTTGGTTGTCCATCTACATTTATGTTCCTATGACAGAAGTGTTCCACAATTGAGAGGGGGTGTGAATCAGTTGTTACCGTGCTTAAACAATTATGCTTATTTTAAACTCTTTACAGAGCACTCAATGACAATCACAATAATGCAAGGAAGTAAGCAATAGAACATTCAACATCATTCACACATATGAGATACACAAAGACATATATTTCCTGAGGAAACCCATAAAGGGTAAAAACCTCTTCTTCTTTATATGATAAGTAATCTTTACATTCTGTACATTATCATACTTATGAGCACCAACTCATAATGAGGCTACAAACTCTATTTTGCAAGCTGCTACTTGCTGAGAGCACCAACTCTATGTTTTCTCTAGCACCTACTAGAAGGAAGCACCAACTCCCTAGTTTCTCTAGCACCCACTAGAAGGAAGCACCAACTCCCTGGTTTCTCTAGCACCCACTAGAAGGAAGAAACAACTCCCTAAGTGTTCCAGCACCCACTGGATGGAAGCACCAACTTCCAGTCACACAGGAACCAACCTGTAAAACAGAGAACAACAGTTCTCCCTTGCACCACCCTGCCACCCTGGTTTCTCTGGCTGCAACCAGTTGGAAGCTACAACTCCCTGTGTTCAAGCACCCACTTGAACCTCTAAGGACAACAGTCCTCCCTACCACCCTGAAATATAAAGTTTGCTATATATAAATTTATCACAGTGATACAATATTTATCAATGGCTTACCGGTCTCATCACTGTTCTTCTACACTGCTCTTCTCTACCTGCATCAGTGTCTTCCTGTCTGCATCTTCTTTCGCTTTATGATCTTCTGTTTTTCTCTACAAGTGCACCTCAACCTTCTTTTACTATCTCAATTATGCATCTTTGTTCTTTGCTTCTGCTGCGCTTTATGCTCTGTGCGCCATATCCCATCTATGCACCATTCCTCTTCTGTGCATTTCAGCTCCTACACTCTGCCTCCTTCTACACACCTGAATCCCTCTCAACAGAAGCCCTCATCTCTTCTTTGTTTATCATCCTACACGTCTATGTGCACCTCCTCAATGCTATATCCGCAATACTTCTACATGCTCTTCACCCTGCCATTGTTCTCCACATCAAGATCTTCACTAACCACTTCACCTTGCCACAACTTTCCTCCTCGAGCATCTACACCCTCTCTCTGTTCTGCATGTTCTCCTCGTGTCGAGTCCTCTTCCAGATCATCATTGCAACTCTTCATCTTCTCTGGCCGTTAAACCCATGCGTCTATCATCACTGGGCGTTATGTCGAGATTCCTTAGCCTCTCTAGCAGTTGAGAGTCTCCATCTTCTCTGTCACAGTCGAGCTCATTCACTATGTTGCAGTTCCAGGCTTCAACGCTCTTCCATCTGTCAATCACTTCTATGAACAGTCTTCATTCCACTCGCAGATTCCTTGAGACTTTTCATCTCCTCTGGCAATCACACTGAGGTCTCTTCAAGTCCTCTGGAAGAAACCATCAGTGGTTTCTAGCAGTTACAGTGCGAACCTTGAAATGGAGCGTAGCTATGCTATCTCCTTCCACTTACGTGACCATCAGCGGTGACCACCGGCGACATCGACATTTCAGCATTCGACATTTCGGCATTCCTGTGGTGAAGAGTTATCTTGACGCTCCAAGTCGCGATCCCCGAAACTCTGAAAAAGGAGCTTAGCATGACTAGCTTCAATCATTTCACCATTTCGCATTTTGCCATTTCGTGATTTTGCATGTCGCGAATTCCTGTTGCGAGGCATCTCGACTCTCCAAGTCACGATCTCCGAAATGAAGTCTAGTTGTTAGCATCTTTCACAATTTCGCATTTCAGCACTTCAAGACTCCTGTGATGAAGAGTCTCGACTCTTGACTCCTCCAACTCCCGGTATCCAAAACTATAGTTGATGTGCTTGTTTCGGGATTTTTGGTGTTTTGCATTTCGGCACTTCGGGACTCCTGTGATGAAGAGTCTCGACTCTTGACTCCTCCAACTCCCGGTATCCGAAACTTTGGTTGATGTGCATGTTTTGAGATTTTCGGCGTTTCGCATTTCAGCACTTCGAGACTCCTGTGATGAAGAGTCTCGACTCTTGACTCCTCCAACTCCTGGTATCCGAAACTCCGGTTGATGTGTCTGTTTTGAGATTTTCATCGTTTCGCATTTCGGCACTTCGAGACTCCTGTGATGAAGAGTCTCGACTCTTGACTCCTCCAACTCCCGGTATCCAAAATTCTAGTTGATGTGTCTGTTTCGGGATTTTCGACGTTTCGCATTTCGGCACTTCAGGACTCCAGTGATTAAGAGTCTCGACTCTTGACTCCTCCAACTCCCGGTATCCGAAACTCTGAAATGGAGTCTTTGTTTCTGATACCCGAAATGAAATTTAACTTCTGATCTTGCCATGCAATCATTGTTGTGTTGTTGGTCGTGATCTTTGCCATCAATGACAAACACGCCTACTCTACACTCTGCGTGCACCTCTGCACTATCTCTTCTGGTCTTCACGAGCTTGCTCTGTCGTGTCTTCCCAAAATAATTTTGGTACCCGCCTGGCACATTATACCTGTACTCAAGCCATCATCGTTGTTGTACTTGCCATCAATGACAAGCATACGCTGCCTGTAAAACATGCCAACAATCTCCTCCGTTGGCATTGATGGCAACAAAGACACTCGGACCTGTGACCTATTCTTTTCTCCCCCTTTGACATCAATGTGAAAGAAAACACGCTCCCCCTGAGTTATTGCAGTATCTTTCGGAGGTATCAGATATTCAATCAATACAAACTCCCCCTAATAGGATGGACTCTCTTAGGTGTGAAACGGGATGACACCCAGCTTCTGTCGGAGATATTGAAATGGTGTCTTGGCTAGGGGTTTAGTAAAGATGTCTGCAATTTGTTTTGTGGTTGGAATGTAATGGACCTGAACAATCTGATTGGTGACCTACTCTCTCAGAAAAATGGTATTTTATGGGAATATGCTTGGTCTTGGAGTGGAATACAAGATTCTTGGACACACTGATGCCACTAGTGTTATCACAATGAATTGGAATCTGTGCAGCGTATTTTACCTCCAAGTATGCAAGTGTCTGAATCATCCATAATACATGAGTGCAACAAGTAGTAGCAGCAATGTACTCTGCCTCTGTAATTGATAAAGAAATGGAACCTTGCTTTTTACTCAACCATGCTACTAGAGAATCTCCTAAAAAGAACGCACCTCCACTCGTGATTTTCCTTTCATCCATGCAGTTAGCCCAATCAGCATCTGAGTAGACTGATAATTGAAAATTCGGATTTTTATGATACCATAGGCCATAGTTCATTGTTTCTTTCAAATATCTAAATATCCTTTTGACAGCTAGCAAATGACTCTGTTTAGGTGAAGACTAATATATTCCTACCATTCCAAAAGCATGCATTATGTCTGGACGAGATGTTGTGATGTACAGCAAGCTACCTATCATTGACCTATATGAACTTTGATCAACATTAGGTGAGTCATCATCCTTGCTTAATTTGTCTCCAGTAACCATAGGTGTGCCCACAGGTTTAGAATCTTCCATTTGAAACCTTTTCAACATTTCTCTTAGATATTTTTCTTGAGAAATGAACATCCCTTCAGACCTCTGAGTAATTTGCAAACCAAGAAAAAATGATAGTTCACCTATCATAGACATTTCAAACTCAGACCCCATGGCAGAAGCAAACCATTGTACCATTGAATCCTTATTACATCTGAATATGATGTCATCTACATAGACCAACATGATGAGCAAATCATTATCCTCTGTTTTGATATATAGATTGTTGTCAATTGTTCCTCTCTTGAACCCTTTGTCTTTGAAATACGTATCCAGTCTATGATACCAGGCACGAGGGGCTTGTTTTAACCCATATAAAGATTTCTTCAGCTTGCATACTAAGTCAGGGTTATCAGACAGTTCTAAACCCTCTGGTTGTTCCATATAGACTTCTTCATTTAAATCTCCATTTAGAAAAACTGACTTGACATCCATTTGATAGACTTTAAACCTTTTATGACAAGCATAGGCAAGAAATATTTTGATAGCTTCTAATCTTGCTACGGGCGCAAATGTTTCAT
>ML829212.1:36933-48590 GCA_009831015.1 Picea engelmannii | reverse complement strand
TCACAGGTTTGTAAGCTGGAGAATGTCTCACATAGCTGCAATCATCAACAATTCTGAGCAGTAGTCAAGTAGAATGGTCTTCCTCATCGGGCAGTGATTCTTTTGAAGTTCACAGTTGTGAGCAGTTTCGAATAATGGTATGTTTTGGAGGTTGGTGTAGGACAGTCATTTCCATAGGAAATGGTCTGGATAGTCATTCCCTAGGGAAGACTCATTCTCTCCAGGTTTCACTTTGATTAGTGTCGGAGGAATGGTCCAGGTTCAACAATCAGGGACATGCATTCCCTAGGGAAGACGCATTCTCTCCAGGTTTCACTATGATTAGTGCCGGAGGAATGGCCCAGTTAGGTGAATGGTCTAGGCTCAGAAATCAAGGACAGTTATTCTTCTATGCTTGGGAAGAATAGTCCAAATAGCCCATGGCTGATGTTTTTATTTTCTGAGGGAAGATGCTCTTCCAGACCTCACATATGTGAGTGGAGGAATAGCCTAGATGACTCAATTTGTATCATGATATTGTTTATACAGGTTGATATCAGATGATATGGTTGTTGTGGAAATTGTATGTAGTTGTATGCTATTGTGGTGGATGTGATCCACTAGTAGTGATTGTGTGTCATTGGTTAGTAGTTGTGTGCTACTAGGAGTGGTTGTGTACCACTGGATAGTAGTTGTATACCAATATGGATAGACACAGTTGTGTTCTATTGGATGACAGTGTTTTGATTTTCATAGAGACTACCACTAGTGTCGGAAATGATTGTCAGCTAGATGGATAGTCAGTGTGTTGATGGACAGACATCCTCCAGGAGGAGAATGGTCCAAACAGGACAGATTGTTGGTGGGCAAACATCCTCCTTGTGGAGGATGGTCCAAGTTGACAGATTGTTGGTGGACAGACATTCTCCATGTGGAGAATGGTCTAGGTTGACAGATTGTTGATATACCATGGACAACTATTCTTCTAGCACATATTTCTGGATTAGAAGAATGGTTTATCTCCATGAGTTCACAGTACTGACCAAAGTAGAGAAATTGGTACAGAACAGACATTTTCCCTGAGTTCACACTAGTGGTTGGAGGGAAAAATGGTCTAGGAGAGTCATTCTTCTAGGATGTATGTCTGGATTAGAAGAATGGTCAGTGTAGCCCATAGCGTGTTTTCAGCATCTGTAGGAACAATTATTCTTATAGGACATATGTCTAGATTAGAAGAATGGTCCTCGTATCACTATGTGAAGTGAGTAACTTATTCATCATCATGCCTGATTACTCAAACGGAGTATGGCTTCGAGAGATGATGCAGTTGATGTTATCAAATGATACTGATAGTGATGATGTTGCTCGTGAGTTGATCTACGTGATCATGTGATAGCTTGTGTGGCTATGATGATGTTACTGGTTGAATGGTTTGTTTGTGCTCAAGACCATTTCCTTTAGTACCTCCCTAGCTAGGAGGGAGTGTTGATAGTATGGTATTTTTGGGAGGTATTAACCTCTACGTGTAACCTTTGACGAGACTAGAATATTCTGGGAAGCAAGAGAAACCCTAAAACATTGGATAATAACCCTATAAGACAAGTCGACTCAAGAGAATATTTAATATTGAGTTATTATCCTCCAGAAAGAGAAGTCAGCCCAGTCAAGTGAGATAGAACAGTATAAATAGAGGGCACTAAATCTCATTTGACACTCACTCACTCACAACTGCATAAGACTAGTGGTGCACAAGTTTGGAGAAGGGAGTGTAGTTGCAGCTGCTACAACTAGGATTTTGGCTTTTTGTTGGACTTTCTCTTGGTTATGGTTTGGACTTTCTACTTGGTCTTTGGTTATTCTTTCTTGGTGCGCTAGCCTTGGATAAAGGTGTGCTACCTTGGTTGGCTATTGGTCTTCTTTCGGAATTATTCTGTTTTTCAAGGTTAAGGTGCTTGGGGGTGGCCTTTGTGCTTATGGTTGGCTGACAATATTGTTATATTGTCTATGGAAAAACGAGCACATCTCTTATTTCTAACACCCGCAAAATAAATGATAATGAATAATCAAGGTGTTAGTTGGTGGATAGGAGGTCGCATCACGAGCCGACTTATCATGATCATAAGTATTTAGCGGTATGACATTAGCATTATCCAGTCACCAATCTAGGGTAGTGGCTCTTAGTTGCGTGACTAAGGGAAAGGAGGTCTCATCACGAGCCAGCCTTCTCATGTCCGCGAGGTATTTTTGAATTACACTGTCATATCTAGACACCAAGCCAGGACAGTGGCCTCCAACTAATTCTTTGAAACATGAAGAAAAATTAAAGAAAGAGCTAAGAAGAAGAAAATGGAAATAAATGGGCTTGGAAAAATTGCATTGAGGACAAAGGGCAGTTCACCCTCCATAAAGGCACCCATAGGTAAGACAATACAAACCCTTGTATGTCATGAACCCCATGACCAAAATTTTACCCCCACACCATCTCGCATGCACACATGGTTAGGATAGGTTCTACCTAGGAAACACCCTGGACCTGGGAGTGATTGACCCAATAGGGCACCTTGAGACCCTTCCCAAACCTAAATTTGTCAAATTGTATAACTTCCTTGAGAAATTGTTTGGTTTAGGGGGGTTTAATGTAAGTTTTAAACCTGTGAAGTAAAGCAATGCATACAGATTCTTAAGCAAAACAGAAATTAATCAATGGCTCATACACATAGTACACAGAGATTTGTGTTGGAAACCCTTAACCAAGAGAAAATCAGCCTTCCTTGGTGTCGCACCTTTCCACTCTTCATTGTATTAATTTCATCATTCACCATACAATATATACAATGTTTTAGGTATTCTGTAGCTACCAAAATCCTAATCCCTTAATCCGGGATTAATTTAGAAAACTGCTAAAAATAGCAAAATCCGCTAAAATAGCAAAAACCGCCCAAAAAAAAACTTCGGGGCGTTGCCCCGAACGCTGCGCGTAACCAGGGGGGAAAACCTGTCCCCCCTAGGACCCCCCAAGAAAGCGCCTGACACACATGACACAAAGAGCGAAGGAAGTTGGGATCGTCAGAGGCAGTTGTCGAATCTGACGCGCCCACACACATGCAAAGAATATAACACATACCCAACATTTAATGCACATGTTCGGGTGGTTTGAGTATTAGATGTGATTTACTTGCTATGATACTTGTGACTCATGAACCCCTAGAGGGCGTACCTGTTTGTATTTATAGGACCTTGCCCGGTGTACATGTATTCATGAGGAGATTACCAGTTCAGACCTTCATGAGGGCTTGGAGCCCATGGATGGATGTTGAGACCCCGGACTTGGGGCATGACAATGATGACTAGCTTGTGTGATAAAGGAAGAGGTAGTTTCCTTTATAGGCACTCTGGCAGGCCTACGGGGAGGGATTCCACCCTCCATGCACCAAGACGCTAACCTTTGGAGGTTGAGACGCCATCCTTCTAGTCCAGGATGACAGGGTTCCTTGAAGATGATGGTGGCACATGTGGACAAAGATTGAGGTCTTTGGAGGCCTAGCGCCATGTTCTTGTAGCCTAACACATCCTCGAGGAGACCTAACGTCACCCTAGAAGGATTGAATTCACCTTCTTTAGGGATATTTTATATAAATTTATTTAATTTGTAAATTAAGGGCAGAATTGTTGAGGTCGACCCTGTATTTTAAAATAAATTTAATTTTAGGTCAAATTTCGTTTAAATACACAAAAGTAACATTCATATTTCAGGATAACTCTCACATTGGAAGAGAGAGGTCTAGAATTTGTACCCTATTTTGGAGTTCTTGGCTGAAATATTGAGGCGCACTTGTTACTTCAGAATTTGTTTATGACAAGTTACTATCATAAACAAGTAACTTGTCATAAACAAATTCTGAAGTATTAAACTAGCAATGAAGTATTAAGCTAGACAAGTTACTATCATCCTATACATTAAATGGCATATTTCTATTGTCTTTTAAAGCATTTTCTGAAGAGTATATTTGTAGTTGTTACATATTTTTATTGTTGTTGTAAACCTATTAATTGTTGCACTTTTATATCAGCTAGCATATATTTCAGCAGTTTAATGTCTCTTGAAGCTTAGATATCATTTTTGTACTTAACTGCCATATATATATATATATATACTATGTTGTTTTGTTCCGAGCAGCTACACTTCACCTTCTTCAATTACTTCACCCCTTGAGACATAAACCTTTCATTTGAGTGACCAGTGAGAGGGGGGTACATTTATCTTTGTGAGGTACTTTATTTTAATCATTAGTGGGTTATTTTTCCTTTCCCAAGGTAATCYGATACAGGCCTTTACTTCTTAATTAATMTTCCATATGGTATTTCCAATGGAAGTAGTTGGTGTTGGTAAGAAAAATATCACTGGAAGAAACCATATTAAATATGCAGATAATATGGATTTAAAAATTGAAACTGATGTTCTGGATGGAAAGATCTCAAAAACTTAGGCGATTTAAAAAAAAAAACATTGAAAATTGACTTCAGATGTGAAAGTTATGCCCTTAAAAAAAACATAAACGGTAACCAAAGAGCCACGTGGCAAGTAGAAGTTGGTCCACGTGGTGATACCCCTCCAAATAACCTCACTTTTACAAATATATTGCTTTATGAATGACCCACTTTTAAAAAAGAAAAAGGGTGGGGATCATTTTTACAATGAAGTTATTTTATAAAAGAAAGTTGCATGGAAAATAAATAACTTTAAAATAAAGCTACTTATATTGATTCACTTTTATACTTGAAGTGAAATACACTTTATAATGGATGCATGATTTTTTTCAAAAAAAGTAACAAAAACGAGACTTGAACTCAAGACCTCTTACTTAATAAGACAACTTTTAACCAAGTGAGCTAGCAAAACATATTGTATTATTTAGGAGGATTGGGAGTGTTGTTGTGGAAGACGACCTTGGAGAGCGTTCTCATAAAAAACTATTTTCACACAAGAAAAATATTTTGCTTCTCAATGACAACAATGGTTAGATCTCAGTTAGCTTG
Organism: Picea engelmannii; assembly: GCA_009831015.1. Classification (NCBI taxonomy): domain Eukaryota; kingdom Viridiplantae; phylum Streptophyta; class Pinopsida; order Pinales; family Pinaceae; genus Picea; species Picea engelmannii. The sequence goes on along the minus strand of ML829212.1, from coordinate 43,574 downwards.
CTCGGAAAATGCACTTTTTCCGATCTATTTCTGATTTGTCGAGATCGCACAGGGAGAGGGGAAAAGAGCATACACAGATCCAAAAGAGTAGCAACCCGGGAACAAAAAATATAAAACCGAAATAATACTCTGCAAAAATTTTAAAATGGAGTATTCATATTTTATACCTTCAGAGCTTACTGAAATGCTCGTATCTTGGGAAAACAGAAACATTTTCAAGTGAAACGAAAGGCGTTCTTGACTTAAAAGAGCGCTTCAGACGAAATGGAATATCCCTCTCAGCCCAGAAATGTACAGAAATGGCAGAAACCAGAGATTAGGCAACTCGGTTTCACGATCTCGATCTACAACGGGAGCGGGTCTTCAAACAGGCTCTAATACCATGTTCAACAACACGGGTATTCCAATAGAGGACAAACACCTTCAGTAACCACTCACACAACCAGATCAAAGATCAACACACTGATTTTTGACATGTTAAAACCCCTACGGGGAAACATCCACGGCCCTAGTCAACGCGGCCACTTGGAGCAGTTTGTTAATTCAAAAGAAAAATATTACAGAGAGATTTTACAAGAGAGTTTCTCATAATCGATCATCATCAAATGACCCTCCATGCTCTTTAAATAGAGATCATGGACCAATCCGGTGTTAAGTCATGGATCAATGTAGCTGGCAAGATTGAGGAGCATATGAACTGTAGAATCATTCTATGTCGAAAACATATCATGACCATTGGATTTCCTAACTACAAATGTTAAATAATGCATACTAAAGAAACACACTTTTATCTAACGACACATTAGACCAAGCAGATCTTAACCAACTCTTAAGTGTCTAAATATCCTAACATCCCCCCTTAAGAACAACTTGGGATAGGATTGAAGGATTTACAAAAGTGACACAATAGGAAAAGGAAGGAGACATTAGAGCCTATCCCCCCTTAATGACAATTTCCTGAACTCCTAACATAGATCGAAGTTTGAAAATTTTCGCTTCTGTAAGAGACTTTGTGAAAATATTTGCAACTTGATCTTTTGTAGGGAAAAATAACACTTCAATAAATCGATCATGAATGAGCTTTCTGATGAAGTGCATGTGTAGCTCAATCTGTTTGTTGCACTGATGTTGAACTAGGTCTTTGGCAAGCTTGATGGCACTCTGATTTTCGCACCAAAGGCTAGTCAGATATTGTTGTTGGAATCCAAACTCTGAAAGGATTTGTCGAAGCCACAAGGCTTCTTGACTTGAATTTACTGTTGCTTGGTACTCTACTTCTATTGAAGAAAGTGCAATAGCTTGTTGTTTCTTACAGGCCCAAGTGACAGGTCATGAACCAAGGTTGAAAACATAACATGTAGTAGACTTCCGATGATCAGCGGCGTCGGCCCAATCTGAATCAGTGAAACCAACCAATAAAGGAGTCCCCCCTGAACTGTAATGTATCCTGAACTGAATTGTACCCCGAACATACCGAAGTATCCTTTTAGTTGCTTTCCAATGTCTTTCATTGGGTGTTTTCATATACCAGGCAACAAGACCAGTAACAAAGGAAATATCAGAACGGGTATGAGTCAAGTATAAGAGGCTACCAACTAACTGACGGTACAACGTGGCATCAACTTTGGGAGAAGTACAGGTGGTAGCAAGCTTGACTCTAGACTGGAAGGGAGAAGGGGCTAGTTTACAATCTTCCATGTGGAAGCGACGAAGAAGGTCACAAGCATACTTAGTCTGGGAAAGAAAAATTCCTTCATTGGTTTGCAAAACTTGGAGGCCAAGGAAATAGTGCAAAAAACCTAAGTGGAAAAAAACATTATGCTTACCAATAGTGAAAAAAACAAATCACTTACAAAATAAACAATAGGGCTGAAATATCAATAAACCCACGAACAAAACCCTAAGAAGAGAAATCAGCCCTATTGATATTATGGAGCTTGAGTGAACAAGAAATATTCCTTGCCACATTTTGAGCCCCCCAAGTGGGTTTTGTTCGTGGGTTATAGGGCTGAAATATGAACAATGCAAAAAACAATGAAGCATAAACCCACGAACGAAAATGTCTAGAAAATGAAAGTAAACCATTATCTTTACTCAAGACAATGAAATAAATATTTTTGACAGTTTATTTTTGTATATTTTTGTATTTTTATATTTTATATGACAAAAATAAAATAATCATTTTTTTATGGTTTTAATGGTTGGTTGTTGGGAGTGAAGCTCAAAGCCTTGTCTCCACTTAGGGCTTATGGGGTCAAGAAGTATGCCCCTCTAAGAATTGGATAGCTACGTTTATGGATTAGAATGAGACTAGGGCCGCAAGGCTATTAGTCTCTTGTCAAATCAAGACAAACCATAAAAACAAAATCCCTACAAGAAGGGTTTCCCCAAGGGAATACTCTTCACCAACAAGATCAACAAAATATTTGAAAAGAATACTTAAAACCCTTTCCAAGGAGTATAGAACTAATCAAGACAAGAGATAAGCACTTACCAAATCGTTTTAGGGAAAAGGGAAGGGATACAAACCCTAGACGTCCTCACTCCAAGTAGTTGATAACTCCTCAATGGATCGATCTTGTTAGTTTATGTAGAATATTGAATTATTTCACAATAGTCTTTAAAAATACCAAGAAGAATAACCAAGAAAGATAGAGCTCCAAAAATTGACACCAAGAAAACATCAAGTAAAGATCCTCTATTAAATGGCTCCAATAATGATCTCCAACAATTCACAACCATTTGAATGTGAGTGCCTCTTATTTATAGATGAGGCTCACAATTCCCTCCCATCATTTTTTCCCTAAATCTAGCACTAAGAGAATAAAGCAAGAGTGACTTGTCATCCACAAAGCTTGCATACTAAGTCAAAATACATTGAAATTATTTTTTACATGAATAAAACCCTCATAAAGGGGTCAGATTTAGAAAAATGTGCTAAACAAATGCTCAAATAATGCCCATAAATCCTTGAAATATTTCTCCAAAGCATGACCATGTCCATACCTAAGGTCAAGGCACTTCCTTGAAGTATGGGAGTGACCGTAAGCCAAAAAAAGGGTAATAAAACCCCCAACAAGAATGATGTCAAGCTTCTAAGAGGGCTGATTTGGCTTTTTTGGTACAACGTTCCACTTGAAAATCATTGGGGGGGCTCAAAATGTGGAAAGGAATATTTCTTGTACACTCAAGCTCCAACATCCACCTCCAAAAGAGGAGACAAACTCACCCCCAAGTCAAATAAAAACCCCAAACATGGACGACTTCTTCAATTTTGTTGAACAAGCCATCAAAATGTGAACATAAAGTGCATCCACATCAAATGGTAAGTGCAAAGTGCATCTCCATCAAGTTCCAAGTCACATATGTGAGCTCCACATCATCAAAGTATGCTCCAAATAGCCCCAACATCCTCATGAAGTGCCCCCAGGTGAAGTTGGCCCCGTTTAATGAGAAAAAACATTTTAAAAAGTGTCAAGGAGGGGGACTCTCTAGCTTTTGACAGATGGTGAGTGTAGAGGATGTCCATGCGGATGAAAATAGTATGTCTATGCTTTAGAGGGTGACCAATGCCTCAAAATCCGTGATATGCCTCAAAAAATGTAAATCTGAATAATCATGTGTGGAATATCCTCTGAAGGCCCAAGTGCGGTACATGTTAGAATATAATGGATGTGCTCATTTTACCATTGACAATATCTCTATTGTCACCCAACCATAGGCCGAAGCCACCCTCCGAGCACCTTAACCTTGACAGAGAATCACTCCGGAAGAAAACCCTCGGCTAGATAGCTAAACAAAGGGTAGCGCACCTTTCCCCAAGGATAGCGCACCAACAAGAGCTGATTAGATAGTCCAAACCCTAGCCAAGAGATATTCCAAGCCAAAACGTAACTACTAGCTGCAGCAGCTGCACCGGCAGCTCTCCTCAAACCTACGCACAAAACTGGGCACTGCAGTGCGCACAAGTGTTGCTCTGTAATTCTGACACTGCCTGCCAGAATGAGAATTGGCCTCCTGTATTTATACTAATTCTAGCTAACTGTCTGGGCTGACTTCTCATTCTGGGTATCTGTTTGTTCATTATATATTATTATTTATGGCCGACTTCTTCTCTTGGAGGCTAATAACCTAATATAAATTATCTTCTTGAGTCGACAAGTCTTCTAGGGTTATTAGCCAACCCATTAGGGTTTCTTCTTGCTTCCCGAAGTATTCTATCCTCGTCAAGTTTACACGTGGAAGTAAATACCTCCCGCAACTACCATAATATCAACACTCCATCCTAGATAGGGAGGTATTACAAGTAATGGTCTTGAGCACAAAAATATACCATTCACCCAGTAGCATCAACATAGTTGTATAGACTAGATCATGACTAGATCATGAGCACCATCATCATCATCAGTGTCATCAGTTGCATCATCTCTCGAAACCATACTCTATCTGAGAAATCAGACATGATGCTCACTCCACAGAGTGATACAAGATCCATTCTTCTAATCTAGAAGAGTAAATGCTCTGAACCATTTTCCATTTGAGAAATCTATGTCATTTGATTATCCATCTAACTGATAATCATTTCCAATACTGTTGATAGTCTTCAAGGCAATCGAAACAAAATGGAACACAACTGTGTCTATCCATAGTAGTACATAACTACAATCCAGTGCTACACTACCACACCAAGTAACACACAAGTACTTGATCAACAACGTATAGTCACGAACAATGGAACACATCCACCATAGTAGTATACATCTACTGTCATACAATCTTCATAACAATCATCTGATATCAACCTGCACAGAAACAATGTTATGATATAAAATGAATCATCCGGGCCAATCTTTCATCTGTGAGATCTGAAAGAATATATGCCCTCAAGGTAGAACAATGAGATATCTGGACTATTCTTCTCAAGCAAGGAAGAATAATTGTCATGTCTTTTGAACCTAGATCATTCCCCACCCTGGGCCATTCTTCCTACACTAATCAAAGTGCACCCTGGAGAGAATGTATAAACCCTAAGGAATACCTATCCCTGATTGTTGAGCCTGGACCATTCCCCACCCTGGGCCATTCCTCCTACACTAATCAAAGTGCACCCTGGAGAGAATGCATAAACCCTAAGGAATGGATGTCCGGACCATTTCCTCTGTTAACCACAAGAGGAAAAGACTGTCCTGTACCAACCTCCAAAACGAACCATTCATCATGTTAATCACAATGAGAAATCGTTGTCCGGCAAGGCGGGCCAGTCTTCTTGAGTAACCCTTAAGAAGAGAGACTGCCCTAGACCACTCCCCATCTTAACCACAATGGAAAGTCGTTGTCTATGATACATCATCAATCTGGACCATTTCCCATGTTAACCACAATGAGAAATCGTTGTCCGTCAGAAATCTCAATCCACTTTCCGAACTGGAAAGGAAACTGTTCATCCTAGACCATTTTTCGAATTGAAAAATGGTTGTCCATAAGTCAATACATATCAGTGCTCCCTCCCAAACTGGGAGTCATCTCTTCCTTTTTCAATAAGGAAGTTGTCTCCGCGAGCTCCAGCTTGAGTACACAAACTCTTTTATCTTGGACATAAGCTTTACCAAGATGTTTTTTTATCTGCTCATCTGTGGAGATATGTATTGGAGAACCTCTTTCTCCTTTCTGAACTTCATCACGGATAATGTAATGCTTGATTTCAAATGTACTTCGCTCTGGAGCATTGGTATTCTTTGAAGGCTTCATGTAGCTCTGATCAATAAAATATATCATTGTTGGAAAACTGGAACATATCCATGTGGCACTTCTTCTGTCATCATGAGATTTGATCTTCTGAGTCATCTTGATACAATATCTTGTTATAGGAAATCTTCACCACGCTTCTGCTATGCACTGGAGGTTCTCCACCAAGTTATTTTCTTCCATCTTCATACAAGGGTCTCTTTCTGGTATGCCTCAAAGTCTTGAGGTTGCTCTTCATATTCTCTTTGTTCAATTGCTCTGGAGAACATTCTTTGCATTCATCTGATGTAGAACTCCAACCCATGGATATTGCGGATGATATAAAGACTCGTGTATAGGTATGTTTGGTTTACTGGAACAAGTAATCATCATAGTCTTCTCCCTCCATCTGGGAGAACCTCTAGTCTTTGATCTCGCAATGCTTTCATTCATAAGTCTTTCATACACTATTCTTCATCACAACTTTCAGTTCCTCTGCTTGATTTCTTTTAGTGAGTTCATATCATGCTGGTAATCTTGTGATTCTCGATACAATGACTGGTTGTTCAGGATTCTCTTCTTTCTTGGAATCTTCATGTTCTTTCTTATGTTTTTCTTTAGCTCTTGGGTCCATGGAGTTTCTTATAGATTCCATGCCCTAGGGATTCCATTTGTTTCTTTCATCATAGGATCACGGATGTGGATAGACAACTAGGGATACTTTAAGGCTTCTCTTCGAAGAAGTCTTCTTCTAAGATCGAACTAAACATGTATTGCCTTTCATGGTTGCTACCATGGATATATACTTCATCATCTTCAATGGATCATAGGATTAGCTCCCTCCTAATCCTTGCTTCATGCATGCTCTTCTCTTTGGTGATGTATAATCGGCTCCCTCCATCTGGGAGAGTCCACGC
>ML829211.1:25867-58322 GCA_009831015.1 Picea engelmannii | reverse complement strand
CTCTATTTTTCACCCTAGGCCTCACAGGGCACCTACTGATGTCATATATTGAAATCACATGATGTTTGCGAAAAAATAACCATACTCTTGAGCTTGGTCTCTCTTTTCCTAGAAATATGAGCATCTGGTGACTTCTTGTCCTCATGCAAGAAGAGACGGGTCACTTGTTGTAGTATATATTTCTACCTTACTGCAATATAATATCACCCCTATAACCTTTTAGATTCAAGGAATTACAAGGAGACCAATGAAAGATAGGTTGTCCATGATATATCATGAGCCATGAAACTTGTGCACGGATTTTTTCCACTAATTACTAAGAATTGAACCTATATCTAAACCTCCTCAGTCATTCTATAAACAAAGGCCAAATCAAAGGGATTGGATAGTTATAATCCATTCATATTAGCCTCATTCTTCCATAACATAACCAAAGAGACATTCGTGTTATTGTCTTCCAAGTTGATTGTTGATACATCCACATTTGTGAGAGAGGGATAAGGGCGAGTCTTGAGAGCTTGGAGCTAAGAAAGTGTTGCATGGTATTGAGGTAAAAATCTTGTTGTACTTTCTCATATTTTAATATATAGATCTATTATATTTTCCCCTCCAATGTGTGCAATTATTTGTGTTTTATTTGCAAACATTCACATATTTACATTTTCTTGAGAAAAGTAGAGTAGACATTATTGGAATTAATATTTTTTATATGCCAAATGAGTTTGAGGAAGGTGTATTATTTTTCTTGTGTGTAGGTGATTGATTTCAAGAGCTAAGAGCGGATTCTTGGAGTTGCATAAGCTAGGATCACATGAAGATTACTACCACACAAACTCACACTTAAAGAGATAAATTACAAAAGGTTAAGTATGATCCAAGTGAAATTAAGAGGGGTGCCATTGTCACCTGACCAACCTTCTTCTTCTCTTCATGTTGATTCTCCTACATCTTAAACAATGGGGCCTTCCCTAGGATGAGATTGCTAGGACTTAGGGAAATGAATCTTAAAGTGATGTTAAGGGTAAATCCAATAAAAATAGCTTTGGTAAATTCTAGGGTATGAACAATGATGGGGGGACTAATGATCAGTGTATTTTCATTAGGTATATGGGGTCAATTAGGGACTCTATTGAAAAAGGTAAAAAATGGATATTGGGTAATACCTAAGGTAGTCCACTACAAACCTTAGGATATTCTACTATAGCATGACAAATAGGGTATTCCACTAAAAACCATAGAAAATCCTCTTATGTCTTTTAACAAGATTTAAAGACAATATCAAGGGAAGGTAGTCCACTAAAAACCTTCCCAGGGTTTGCAAGATAATATCTATTCAAGAAAAATTTACTTTCACCACTTTGACAAGAACACCGACACTTCATATGTTCAATGAATAAATCCACAAAGACTTCAAAAGAAAACTTACTAGGTAAATCCATTCTCATCCATAAAACCCTAACCATGAACCACCCATTGAACTTGAAAAATCATCCATAGTTAGTCCCATCAATAAAGACAACTTAATCTTCCATCCATAGCACAACTCCAAGACAAAGGTACTCCAACAAATTTAAAATATTTCAAAATTGCTAAGATATTTCCCTCAATCCAACTATGATCGAATGAGAAAAAGTGCCTCTCTATTTATCGAGATAAAGGCTCAACTTCATATTACAATAAATAATATTATCCTATGTGAAATCCCCTTATCTAGCATACGAAGGGGGTAAAATCCCTCTTTCTTAATTAAATAGTCTGACACAATATAATGTAGGGTATTTTAAAGCCAAGTGTATAAAATCTAAGGGGAATGAGCCCTAGAAAAATGAGACACATAATCAAAAAGGTATTTCGCTTGTAACCTGTAGCCTACAAAGGTCCCTCAATAGTGAATTCTCCTCTGATAAATTATTCATTGTTATTTCCAAGTGGAGAAGTCAGATTCCATAGATAGCTTAGCCTTCAAACCCCTTCCAATACTGGGTTTCCTCATGCCATAATAAATTTAGGTACTCCATTGTCATCTTGGTATAGGTAAACCAACCCTATTTACTCAAATCAACGTCAACTATATCCTTTATCTATGCCATCTATGAGAACCAACTTAGGTTAGATTATCTTTATATTTTAACATCCAAATCGGTTTTTATCTTTCGTATAGGTCATCCCTAGATTAGGATTGAAATTTATTTCGACTCAGAAAGATTTATATTCAATGCTCATATATGTATATTTATTTCAAATGATATTCAGAATTCTAGTGCCTCCTTTATCATCTTGCTCCAAATATTTAGTGTGTTGTTTAGGGCGACGTTCTATAGGGTCTAGTGGTTCGATGGACGGTATTGGTAAATAACTATCCTTTATGTATCCTCTCCCTCTTAGGAATATCTTAGACCAAGTTTCTTTCTTCATTATTTTCCAAGTATTACCATATATCCTAATGATAAACCAAAATGTTTCAACATTTGTATCCCATGATTCAATAATATTACACCAAACCCTCCTTCCACTAGGGCATTCCATTCAACTGCTTTTTCATTAGATGTTTTTGTCTCTAGAAAACACATTAACAAGGTGATATCATATGCATTCTTCTACTCTCTAGTTTGTACAATGGAGGATGATAAACTATAATACCATTCGTAATAATAAACATGATCTTGACTTTCGATCATGTTAGCATTTTTTCCTAATTAATGTTATCACAAAGCACATTTATGACATATTTTGTTGGAAAATGGTTGTCATTGATGTCAAAGGTAGACAAGATTGTGATAGTCATGAATACTTTCGATGTCAAAGACAAGGGGAGACAATATCTACAAGAGCCCTATGTACTTACCTTGAACAACAACACCATAATGATGGCATTCATTTTGAAAGATTAAGATACCATAATGATTTCAAGTTACACGTAGTTGAAGAAAATTAAGATTGGAAGTTGGGTGAGATGTCCTTGAATAGACAATGAGATTGCGGAGTGAGATATGACAAGGGGAGACTCTAAGATTCGAACCATATAGAAGAAGGAGAGAATTCCCCTATACATTGATGAGCCTCTGCTCCCAAAGATGAGTGTGCACTGTTGTGCTCCTAATAGAGTTATGTGTGCATACCTAGTTAATGAAGGGGAAAGGAAGGAGGTCAAAGAAGTGATAAAGTCATGAAATTACTAGGTCATAAATCATATCCTAAATCATATTGTTACCATGAAGAAAAATATATGTTTGAGTTGGAAGAAATTGCAATCATTGATTGGGCATAGCGAGAAAATATAGACCATTGATCAGATGCAAAGGTCATTGTAGTGTTTGAGTGTGAGACTACATTAGGAATTTGATGGGAGATCCTCTGATTCAATGAGAGCCATTGGATCAATTAGAGAGTGATCTTGGAAAATTCTTAACTATGGATGTTGGAGACAGGTTTCTCAGAGGGCAAGGCCATTGGAGAATCCAAGAACCTAGTACAATGAGACTCCAATGGAGGTAACTATGAGCTCATGACTATTTTCTATATATCAAAGTGACTCTATGAGAGAATATGGACCATTGATGTATATATGGTCAACTTATAAGAATGTCATAAGATTAGGTCATCGATGTGTTTGAGTGAAAGGTCACACAAGGAATCCAATGGGAGAAAATCCAAGATAACAAGAATCATTGATCTATCAAAGGACTAGAGAAATGATAATCGTGGTCATTGGTGGCACATTTAATTCATCACAGTGATTAAGTGCAACGAAAGTTGTTGATATATTATATAGTGATATCGGGGAATCAGAACCATTGATTCCATGAAGGTCGTCGGAGGTCTAGAAGGAATACATGAGAATGGATTTCGATGATGAGAAGGTATGAGGACTGTAGATCCATTGGAGGATCTACCTCAACCATTATATTTATGATTACTTGTTTCAAGGAAGAAGGAGAGTGACATCAAAGTGATGTGTTGTGATATCTTAGCAGTCAGGGTGATGAGGATGCCAGTGTGGAAGAAATCATGTCCTAAGGGGTGACACATGTCATATTTTTTACTGTGACAGAAAAGAGTGGGACTAGTTGGGTGTGAATACCTTTGGTTAATCATCTCATTCATTGAGTTGGTACGATGAGTGGATATCCACCATTCATGAAAGAATGGTTGGAGTGGACTATGTTACCTGCAATGAACATACTCTGATGATGACATTCAGTAGGTGGAAACCATTTGATGAGGTAGAATAAATACCATTGGATCAATCGAAGTACAAGTCATCAAAGTGGAATCACCTTGATGAAGAGAAGATCCAAGGAGTGATCTAGACCATAGGTCGGTGAATGGCAGAGATGCAATCTTAGTCAGATTTTTGTGGGCCCCACCTGATCATCTATCTCAATGAAAAAGAAGGATACCATATCACTTTCTATCGTCGGTCTAGTGGAGAGGAGATAATATATCGATGGTAGAGATTAAATCAAGAAATGATCTGATGGTGGTTAAGCGTTGAGGGAGTATAGTTGAATATTGAGGTCTCGTGGGCCCGATAGGCCTAGTGGTCACGATGTTGGGTGTTGATGTTGTGTTGTGTGTTTTTGTGGGAAAGAGAAGATCAACAATCCATACATTATCAAGGAAACTTCCAATGGTTTTGAGTTCTGATGGTTGTGTTGAGATTAGTAAACAAGCCCACATAAAAAATAGGGGGGGATTTTGAGACCATTTTGCAAGCCTGATTTAATGGAGAATAGAGGATTTGGAGCTAACCCATGGACATAAATTTGGGGTATGTGGACAAATACATAAGGGCATGGATTCTATAAATCACAATTCCCAAACCATATTCTAGAAAGAGTGTGTGTGTGAAATAATTATGAGGTTATTAGGTGTGAGAACTAGTATGCGAAGAAGTGGAAGAACGTGAATGAGTTGATGGAGTATGAGGAGTTATGAGTTTGAAGAAACGAGAGAGTGGAAGAATGTGAAAGGAAATGTGAGTGCAGTGGACATATAAACTATGGAAGAGAATCTCTAAGGATCCGAGGTTCGACGATGTCCGAGAATGGAAGAGAAGATTATGTAATCATCCAAGGTTTACTGGGAGCTAAAAGGAATTTTTGAATTGGTGCATAATATGAGCTAGAGGAGAGTGTTGTGTCAATATATACGGGTCAACATATTGGTATAGATTGGTTCCTGGAAGATTGGTGTCTACATATTGTAAATGGGTTCTTACAGTGAGGATTGGTGTCCTCGTCTTCTTAACATGTTGGTGTTTGGAAATTTGGTTCTTGTAGACTGTAAATGGATTCTTACAGTGAGGATTAGTGTCCTCATCTTCTTAATAGGTTGGTGCCTAGAAATTTGGTTTTTTTATACTGTAAGTGGGTGCTTACAGCGAGGATTGATGTCCTCATGTTCTTAAAAGGTTGGTTCTTGGAATGTTGGTTCTTACAGACTATAAGTGGGTTCTTACTACAAGGATTGGTGTCCCTTATTGGGTTTCCACGTAAAATATTTGTGTATTGTACCTTTATGTTGATCTTTGTTGATATATAGTTATCTGCATTGATTATAATTAATTCTTTGATGATTAGTTAAAGTGGTAAACAAAAGAAGTGGTTAAATTTTTTCCAATATTGCTTCACCCTCCCTCTTAGTATTGTTGAATATTCCAACAATTGGGATCATAGTGAGTTCTTTCAGGAACAATCAAACCATTGGAAGGTGAATCCCTGTAGCACACATGTAATGGATTCCATCTCATTCATTCGATGGAACAAACTATGTAATATGGAGTATAATAATGAATACATATCTACATCCACTAGGGTGTAATGTCTGGAAATCAATTGTCATTAGTTACACTCTCTCAAAAACTCCACCAATGGATGTAGTTGAAAAGGAAGAAAGTGAGGACAATACAATGGTCATGAATGTCATTTTAAGTGGCTTAGTGTGTTGTGCATATGTTTTCATTGATGTAAAAATTATCATGGATATGGTCAATTATAGCGCAACAACAGATAGAGGGGGTCTTGAAATCATGAAAACAAAAGTGTGCAGAAGGATCGAAGGACAAAAGGGTCAATGGCGTAGAATAAAATTTGTAGGGTGCTTTGAACAAGTGTGACAAATGGTGTAGCGGATTCTAACAAGACGAATTTAGCGTGACATAATGGACTACGAAGAAATGTGTGGAAGTCGCACAAAAGAAAATATATAGGTTTATTTTCATTAGTACGATGAATCACACAGTGGGGTGTGATGAAACGAAGATTGTGTGATAAGTGATAGAGTGGAATGCAACATAACGAGAAAAAGTTTGGCAATCAAGTGAGTGAGTCACTAGGAAGCACTAATAGTCTGGTGGGGAAACTAAGTGAGCACACTATAGAGTAAGTGTGGCAGGATGAATACTTGTGACTTGATTCTTGGGCTCTTATTCTATTTGCATAGTAGGTGCTTTGTAGACCATATTGTGAATTGTTGTGTCATTCGTTAGGAGATGATTTGATAAGACTAGGTTCTATTGTTGGAGCTCATTCATAGAAAGAATTGGTTTGTTTGATTTAGTCAAAGAATGTCCAACTGTAACTGGATAAGAAATTTTCTTAATTTAGACAAAAGTATGGCCACATATAACTAATTGGACCTTGATCTGGTCAATATATGTCCACAATATAATCACCATGCATCAACAATATAATCAGCATGCATCCACATAGTTTATTTAGAAAGAAGTGTAACTAACAAGACTTTTATATGGTCAAGATATATCCACAATATAATTATTACGTGTCCACATATAGGATGAATAACTCAAGCAAATTCTCGTAGCTTGGATACCAAGACCATCAAATTCCTTAACTTGTTTATTTATTCCAAATTTACAAATTTTTGTCTCCGGAGAAGCAGCTATGCCATCCAAATAAATATTGGGTTGAAGGACCACAAAGAGAGTATTACAATTGAAAGCAATATCTATGATGAATGTGGCCAGCTAGGAATTTTAGTTCTCCAACCTTACAAAGCCACAATGAGGAAGAATGTGGATTTCACTATGATTTGAGTTCCACTACAAAAATCCAAGTAGATAGTAAATCATAGCACAAAAATAACATCCTTATCTATTCATTTCCTCTTCTCCTTACCTTCAATCCAAACAAGGATAAATAATATGCAAGTAAGATAAATAGGGAACCATGATTGTTTGCAAATATTGTTCATGTTTGTCAAGATAGAAGTTCTAGGGTTGTCATTTGACCTTCTATGTTTGTTTTTGCACATTTTTTGAGCTTCATTTTGAGGCCCTCCTTTTCAATTTCATATAAAAAAATGACCATCGACAAAGTGGCCAAGGGTAATGATGCAAATGCAAAGAGAATTAGGGATTATCAACACAAATAGGATATAGAAATTTATAATGTTTGTGATGACATTGTCACTATTGTTGACTGCAACAATATGTGGTCCACCTGGAAAACTTTGTTTGTTTGATGGTTTAGATGGAATGGTAATATAACATACTACTCTTTTGTACCATCATGGGAGGCATATTTCTCTATATGAAGGAGACAAACCCTCTTCTCTGAAGGTATTTTAAGATGGAGATTTACAAACTCTTGGGAAGATGGATTATGATAAAAATAATAATTTATTTACTCCTTTGAGACAAATTCAAATGTCAACATTGTCACTATAGAAATGTTTACAAATGTTGCACAAGTAATATGAGTCTTATTTCCACATCATGTTCTTTTGCATCTCCTAGTTCTATGCTAGCTGAAGAAATGAATGTTGACCATTTTCATATTTTGAATTGATTCACAACACTGTATAGTTGAACACCAAGGTAGAGTATGATAGAGGATAATTTTTGTTTAAAGGATGAACAACACTAGAAGAAAAATTCAAGAATACCATTGTGATGGTGAACCAGCCATGATCTAAAGCACACATGCTTAAAGGAATTTACAACTAGCCAAATAATTGTTAACTGATTTGCAACCAAACAGACAGTTATATCCCTCTGAAAAGTTCCCATTAGAATATCATTGTGGGAATATAATTTGTTCTTATTATTTAAATGATATATGAATACTAGCACATTTACACCCACAATCCATTATACAGTTTTAAACCTTCCTTTATAGCTCCTAGAGGATAGAACTTGGTCATATTTCACTGGATTGTAGCATTGAATGAATTGGACTTTGGCACATATGTTTTGCACAAATTCCCACCTAACTCATCAATATCCTTTCATTGGTTATTTTTCTATCAGTTTATGTACTATGAGGTTCAATGGATATCTCATGGGTCTCAAGGAAATGCTCGTAAGGAAACTTGTTATCATTGTTTTTCACAAGAATTCATAGTTTCTTTGGGTAAAATGAATTTCACCTATTATGGTGAGTTTGATTCTTATGATAGTAGACTACAATATATTTTCTTGTCTATATAAAATGGTAGAAATCTATTTTTGTCCTATTTCTCATATTTGGCGTTTCCAAGCATTCTGTGGATGTATAAAAAAAGAGAGCAAATTAGGTTCAGAATGTCTAGTCTTCATTCATTTACATTATGAAGAGTTACAAGTTTCAAATTTTTTATTTCTATGATGTATGTGTGCATGACCAAATTTATACAAGAAGCTGTTGGAATACTGAGAGGGGGGGATGAATCAGTATGAGCACTTTATAACACTTTAAACCACAATATATATTATTTCACTTTAACAACAATGTTCAACAGTATATCATCAATGCATCATCTATGAGTGCATCCAATATATATATCATAAGAATGTAAACATAAGTATCATCACATCAAAATCACATCAAGAACATAGTACACTAGTATTTATGTGGAAACCCAAATGGGAGAAAACCACAGAGTGATTTATTATATATATCAAAAATTCATTCATAGGAAGCACCAACTTCCAAATTCTACAGTTTAAACTAGAATGAGGTTCCAACCCCCTATTCTTAGTCTCCAACCTGAAGGAATATACAACTCCATGAATTCTCTAGATCCAACTAGAAGGAGGATACAACCCCTTGAGTTCTCCGGCTCCAAACGGAAGGTGCATACAACCACCTAGTTCTCAGGATCCAACATGAAGGAAGCTCCAACTCCCTGATTCTCTGACTCAAACCAAAAGGAGGATACAAACCCATTTCCTTTCCACCTCCTGCCACCCTGAAATATAAGTGTAGACCAACTGACACAGGTTCTAACACTACCACTACCACAAATTGTTTCACTGTCACTACCACTGTAACTTTCACTGTCACTGTCAGTTTCACACCATTATCACTGTCATTGTCACATCAACATGTCCAACCTATCACTACCACAACATCATGTCCGACCATTCACTATCTCATCCATAAGACAAGATCCACTCTCATTTTTATGAAAATAATTCTAAGATCGCCAAGAGAATACCTAAAACCATATTCTCAACATCGCCAACAGATGCCTCTAGCAAGCATGTACCAACATCACCACATACCATCACAAGATATGTATCTCAACCAAGTACCAAATTGTACCATACATCAATCATGCATCAACCTATGCCTCAACCTGTACCATCAACCGTGTACCATAACAAGTGCATCAACCATGCACCAAACATGTATCATCAACCATGTACCAACCATGTACATCAACCATGCACATGCATATCAATATATACCAACCATGTGCAAACCATGCACATCAACCATGTACATCAAAACATGTACCATAACATATACCATATTACCATGTACCACAAACCATATTCCAAGAAATGCATCTCAATCGTATACCATATACCATACCAACAACCATATGCATATTTGTACCATGTCATCAATGAATCATCTCAAAGAACCAATGCATGTCCCTCATGCATACATCACCATACAACATGAACATCCATCAACCATGTACAAGAAACTCAAATATGTGAGCTATAAGAACCATATCAATGTTGTACCATACATATGAATTATCCTCACTCATCCATCCAACCAACATATACCATATCCAAGGACAAGACCAACCATACCAAGAATGCCTCAAGCATTCACCACATCATAAGATAATCTAACTATCAAAACTAGCACAAACCCATACCAGAACTTCTTTAGCTAACCTGAAACTATTGAATGTTGACTTGTGTAGTTGCTTCTGACTTTAGGGATCTGGTATTATAATTTATCCCAAATTTACTAGTGCCTCGCTAGACAAACACTAGCTGACCCGTGAGGATGCTTCACTTGACAAATATAATGCAACCCACAAGGATGTCAATAATTATGGTTTTTTAAAAACCCTTTCCTTCCACAACTCCGAAACTTTCACACTTTTCCCACACCTTCTTCGCTGCCTCAGAATTCCCATCTCATTCACAAAAATGCCAAGATAGACCATAACGATTCACTAAATCATAACAATTCACTAGATCAAAAGATAGATTATCAATTAATAAGTGTGTGTGTGTGTGTATCTAAATGAATGATTCCATGAGGTGTATTTATACAAATGGTAGGTAACTCCCCTCCTTACTTTAGGTATTCCAGGGTTTTATTGTTACAACAACTTTACCCCTTTGACTAGTTGACTTATAACCAACTAGGGCTTATTAACCCTTCCTTGGGGATTTCAACATCATAAGGCCATATCTCCCTAACTATGAGGAACCATGTGGTGTTCCAGATATCACTGGAAATGACACGATGTGTATTATTCATATGTGATAGTCTTACCTACAATTTCACTGTCCTTCATGTCATTATCCCTCAATCAACTTTGGGTCCCATAACCACACCTTCGAGGCTACATGTAGACTATATCAAATGTACCCAACTGAATCATCATCAATCTCGATCATATAGATGGTAATAATATATACAATGATCTCATACATAACTATGAGGCTTCTGGTCTTCTCCAAGGGTTGACATCAATCTCTAAGGGTTGACATCAATCTCCAAGATCACTCTCCAAGGGTTGACATCTATGAAAACTAATTTTCCAACAATATCCCCCTTTGGAATTGATGGAAACATTTATGCTCCAATGCTCATGCTCCCCTTATGACCATTTCTCCTCATCAATGTTTCTCACTCGCTCCCTTTGACATCAATGACAAAGGGTATCTCTCCTTGGGGCTTACCCCCTGTCTTCATGCATCTGTTCTTTCTCTTCCTCCTTGACTAAACGTTAAATTATCCTATCAATATGTCTCCTCTTGGAAATGTACCTTCTCTAACCAATCATATGCAAAATAATAGCTCCCTCTGTGGGTATGTCTCCCCCTGTCTGCATGCTACTGATATTCCTTTCTAGATTCCCTTTTTTCTGATGATTTTCCTCTTCTACAAGATGTAGAGATACCTTTGAAATGTTTCTTTTACTCTCTTCCAGTGATACTTATTATCCATTGGTGCTCCCTCATGTAATTCACTGACATATGTAAAAGGTACTCAAAATTTTATTTCTTCAATCACTTTCCATGTTCACTTGACAATATTGTGCAACAATGTCCTTCTGATGATATAACTTCTGTTGAGAGTTTCTCTTTCCCTATTCTGTTGTGTCTTTCACTACTTTCCTTTCTGTGACCAACTGATTCCAACTGATTCCACTGATTCCAATTGTATATATAATGCTATGCATCTGGCCCATGTTTCATGTACCTGCTAAGTATCTCACAGATCCATATCTGTCCATATGTCACAAACTATTCATAACCTTGCTACTTAACTGTCCACAATGCTCATGAATTTGTTACTGCACCATTATAAAGACTTCTCTTGAATATACTACAATTGATCATCGGATGTTCACGTTGATTAAGCATAATCAAATATGTCCACTTATTTGATCTATCTTCTCATCAAACTATGCATGTCTAGAAAAACTTGTACTGAAGGTATCCCTTCCTAAATACATACATAAAATTTTGTATGTGCAACTGCCAACTGACACCTATGTGGGAACGTTGCTTCTATAATCAATCAATCTATCATTCTGTACTTCTACTATTTGAATGTTTTCAATATGTCTCTTCAAACACTTCATAATGGTTGAAATATGGTTCTTTGATATGTCTCTCCTACTTCATGGAATCCCCCTATTCAACATACATATTTATTGGGAGTCTCCATCTTGGATGGCTCAGAAAAATACTCGCTCTAATGCAAAGTAAACTTCCTCTTTGTCTGTAGACTCATCATCTTTCTGAACTCTGATTTCTTCCTTTCAGCCTATGGATTGGTCTTGCACTAAAATTATTGAAAGTGTAATCTATTGAACTTGTTCTTTATTCACATGTTTCTCTTTTCTTTCTCATATTAATGCAAATTCTACGATATCTAGGTCCTGGTCTTTATTCACATGTTCTTATTGTTTTTTATTTCTTTTCCAAACCTTCCTATATCTGACATATTTATTTTTCTCTGTATATTTTTATTTATCTCATACTATTTCCAATCCTCAGAGTATGAATTTTGGGTGTCCTTTGTTCATCTGATCATCCTTTTCTTGTTCTTGTTTTCTTTTCCAAACTTTCTTATATTTGATATCAATATTATTTCTCAAACAAGTATCCATCATGTTTCTACGATCACAAGCTATGTGTCTGTAGTTATGGAATTTATAGCATTTAATATCATGTGGGGCCACATAAGCTTTTCTTGTTTGAACATTTCTTTCATAAGCCTTGCAATGTACAATCTTATGTCCAAAGTTAGTACAATAAAAACATTGTCCATAAAATAAATTTACATACATGGGTGTGAATGATCTTCTTTGTGGTGCAGTCCTTTTGAATTCCTGCCTTTGTTGATCATGATCACGATTGAGGTTTCTTTGTGGCTTGAACATGGAAGATATTCTTTTGTAGTCTTATTCTTGAGTCTTTTTCACTTCCTGATGTTCTTCTTCAAGGTCTTGCATTCTTCCTTCTTCGTCAAACTTTTAATGACTTATGCATAAGTATTTGGATTTTATTCATTTTTCCTTTTTGGCAATCTAGAGGGCTTCTCTTCAACTGATGATGTGGATGTTTCATTCTCTTCAACATTTTTGTTGAGCTTGAAAACTTTTACTCTTAACATAACAATTTCTTCTTCAAGATTCTCCACCTATTATTCCTTCTTCATCATCAAGTTCCTCATGACTTCTTCTATTCACTTTGCTTCTTCAAGTTGGATCTTCAATGTGATTATTTCATATTCAAGTTTTCTTTCTTTTTGACTATGCTCTGCTTCAAGCTGATTTAAATCATTAGTTCTTTCCTTGAGATGATCTGTCAGTATCTTCTCTCTATTTTTTGCTTCTTCCTTCTATGTTGTTATTTTGGCTTCCAAATACTGCTTCTAATCCTCGAGAGTTTGTTCAATCCTTATGGCTTCTTCCAACTGACATTTTAGCATCAAGATCATTTGCTCAATTTCTTTGGTGTTGGAGTTATGTGATTATTTCATCTTCTTTAGTTCTTCCTCGAGTGACTTGTTTTATTTTCTTTCAGTTCTTAGATATGCAATTTCATTGATCAATTGTTCTCTATAATCAACTTCTACCTCTTCATACTCTTCCTCTTATGAATTTGATTGATATGATGAGAGTATTTATTCTTGTTTTGTATCTACATATTCTTTGGAATTATTTGACTCTGTGATGGGAGAAGAATATACATCATGTAGCTTATCCCTTATTTCTTTATATGATGAACATTTTCACGCTTTGTCCTTTACTTAATCAGGTAATCCTTTCATGATGAAATCCATTTCTATGTTTTTGTTCTTCTTCAATTCCTTCTTGGTTGTAGTCTTGGGTTTCTTTGTAGCATTGTATCCTATCACAATTGATTTCCAAATGTCATATCCTTGTGCCCTCAATTTATTTTTCTTCCTTTCACTCCAATGATCATACTTTAGACCACTCTGACCATCAAACATTGGTACTCCATTCATACTATACTCCATGATCTACCTTCCATTGGTTAAAGTGTTATATTGAAGGAACCTTCTCTAATACCAATTGTTGGAATACTGTGAGGGGGGGTGAATCAGTATGAGAAATTTATAACAGATTTAACGACAATATATATTCTTTCACTTTTTTTTATACTGGGGGAATCGACAACTCATGGTTCTCATACTCGCGTGACATGGGATCAATACCCATCCAATACCACTATAACCCCAAGTGTGTCACACATCCCGCAAGAATGGATCACAAGTAAAGCGGGGTGAGAATTGAAATTGAGACCTCCTTTACAAATTTCCTGCCATTTACATGGCACATGCCAATCAGTCTACACCCCTGCAGGTATATTCTTTCACTTTAACAACAATGTTTAGTATAATATCATCAATGTATCATCTATGGATGCATTCAATATATATATCATAAGCATGTAAACATAAGAAACATCACATCAAGAACATTATACACTGGTATTTATGTGGAAACCCAAGTGGGATAAAACCACAGAATGATTTCTTATATATAATAATAATTCATTCATAGGAAGCACCAACTTCCAAATTCTATAGCTCCAACCAGAAGGAGGCTACAACCCCCTGATCTCTCTGGCTCTAGTCAGAAGGTGGCTACAACCACCTAGTTCTCAGGCTCCAACTTGAAAGAAGCTCCAACTCCCTAATTCTCTGGCTCCAACTAGAAGGAGGATATAACCACCTTTCTTTGCCCCATCCTGTCACCCTGAAATATAAGTGTATACCAACTATCACGAACTCTTCCACTATCACTACTACAAACTATGTCACTATCACTGTTAATGCCACTCTCAATGTCACATCAACCTGTCAAACCTGTCACTGTCACAACAACCTGTCCAACCATTTACTTTATCATCCATGAAAACATATCCACTCTCATCTATATGCAACTCATGCCAAGATCACCCAGAGCATATCTGAAACCATATGCTCAATATCACCAACACATGACTCTACCAAGCATGTACCAACATCACCATATACCATCACAAGATATGTGTCTCAACCATGTACCAACATGTACCATACATCAATTATGCATCAACCTATACCTCAACCTGTACCATCAACCATTTACCATAAAAGGTGAATCAACCATGCACCAAACCTATATCATCAACCATGTACCAACCATGTATATGAACATTAATGTTTACTAACCATGTACCAACCATGCACATCAACCATGTACATCAACACCTATACCATACCATATACCAGACAATGTACCAAAATCCATATTCCAAGAAATATATCTCAACTATATACCATATCAATCATCAATCCTATACCATATACAATACCAACAATCATATCCATATTTGTACCATGTCATCAACGAAGCATATCATGGAACCAATGCATGTCCCTCATGCATACATCACCATACAACATGAACATCCCTCAACCATGTACAAGAAACTCAAATATGTGAGCTATAAGAACCATATCAATGTTGTACCATACATATGAGTGCTCCTCAGTGATCCATCCAACCAACATATACCATATCCAAGTACCAGACCAACCATACCAAGAATGCCTCAAGCATTCACCACATCATAAGAAAATCTCACTATCAAAACTAGCACAAAAGCATACCATGACTTTTGTATTTGACCTGAACCTATACAATGTTTACCTGTGTACTTGCTTCAGACTTTAGGGACCTAGGATTAACATTTATCCCAAATTTACTAGTGCCTCGCTAAACAAACACTAGCTAACCCGCGAGGATGCCTCACTTTACAGATATAAGGCAACCCGCGAGGATGTCAGTAATTAGGGTATTTCAAAAACCCTTTCCTTCTACAACTCCAAAAGTTTCACACTTTTCCGACACCTTCTTCATTGTCTCATACTTCCCATCACATTCACAAAAATTCTAAGATAAACCATAACCATTCTCTAAACCATAACAATTCACTAGATCACAAGATAGATTATAAATGAATAAGTGTGGGTTTGTGTATCTAAATGAATGACTCCATGAGGTGTATTTATACAAATGGTAGGTAACCCCCCTCCTTACTTTAGGGCTTCTAGGTTTTTCTTGTTAGAATAAATTTACCCCTTTGACTAGTTGACTTGTAACCAAATAAGGCTTCTTAACCCTTCCTTAGGGATTCCAACTTCACAAGGCCATATCTCGCTAACCATGAGGAACCATGTGGTGCTCCACATATCACCAGAAACGAGACAGTGTGTAATATTCATCTATGTTAGTCTTACCTATAATTTAACTTTCCTTCATGTTGGTATTCCTCAACCAACTTTGGTTCCCATAACCACACCTCCGACGATACATGTAGACTATATCAAATGTACCCAACTAAATCATCATCAATATCAATCATGCATATGATAAACAGCTTTTCAACGATATCATCTACATCTATGTGGATTTTGGACTTCGGCAAGGGTTGACATCAATATCTAAGGGTTGACATCAATCTCCAAGGGTTGACATCAATGACAACCAACTATCCAAACTAATTGTCCTATAGAAGCATATATAGGTTTATTAAAGACATATTTCTCTTGTATTCAAATTAATTGATAGGTCGTAACATATAGGTGGAATTATTGTTGTTCATTACAAAACTTTTGATGAACGGATATCCTACCTTTTGACTTCCTTGTTATCTTACACCTGAACTTTGAAGTCATCAGGACTACAAAGGGAAATATAAATATGTGAAATAGTTAAAGGTTCAACTTTTATTTATAGTATATACATGGAACAGTGATTTCCTAACATGATAGAGAATTTAGTTTTTTGAATATTGCATGCACAAAGTCATTTTATCTAGTATGCATGCAGTTCATCATATTAATTTCAAATTTCCAACTAAGTATGGCAAGCAAGTATAGTTTCTTTCTTATGAATTTAAATTTATCCATAGGTTTATTTTACTAACATTTGAGCTTGGTATTGTTTGAGAAGATAATTGTGATTTTAATTATATTTTTAATGTGGGTATGTTACAAATACCCATTTTAACATGGAGGAGGTAGATTTCAACGTTGCACTTTTCTCATAGAAACCATTCTCCATAAATACCCATGATGATCAAGTTGTAACCTAGTTGTAAGATCATAATTAGAAAAGAGTCCAGACTATTTTTCATTCAAATTGTGTTCCTAGAACCATGAAAATATCACTAGTTATCAACCCACATAAGATGATAACATTTAATGTTTTTCAAACCAGAGAATTAGGATAATATTCAATGTATGCATACACTAGAGTTTAACCATAGAGTAGAGCCATAAATATATCACATGTGCTAATCATAAAGTGGAATGATAGACAGTGTAAACAAGAACCAAGCCAAGAAGATTCATTTGGTCCTTTAAGAATATACCATTAGCATTTAATGAAGATCAAACTCTTCAGTTTTATATAGTGCACAAACCCTTGCAAAGTGACAAAAAAGGGGTAGCATTCTGTAGTTCTACAAGTGGGGTCGTTGGACCCTTATTTTCATTGATTCACCGATCAACATTTTGATCCCAAAAAAGAGAGCTACAAATATGTTTTTCTTCCAACTTTGATAAATGTATATCAAATGACTCCTCCAACAAGCCTTTGTCGTGTTCTTTGATATGATCCAATCCATTAGAAAGATATGTCTCTTGTCTCTCATTAAGGGTAGCTTCAGTAAGCGATTTTGTAACAATGTTAAACTCATAATCATTATCTGGTTTTTCATCTACACCAAATTTTATGGATGAAGAAATATACATGTCAATAATTCCAACGTTATTCATATTCATAAGGGATGATATGTTATTACCTATGACATAGTTATCGATGGAGGTACTAATTTTCAGAATGTTGTTACATGTAAGTCTATAGTGGAAAAATATGCTTAAACACCCATGGAAAACGTGCCCAAACTGGCTATAAACATTTTGAATTGATCCCCCCTCATTTCAAGTAAATAACATATTAAAGAAAACCACTAGATCTATCAAAATTCCAATTCTGGTTTGTTCTTATTAATATATAGATTGTAGCAACCCTATCCTATGCAACTTCTTTTCCATAAGATCATGTTATCTCACTATGTTGGTCTTGGTGTAAAAAAATGTCCTAAAGATGCATTTAAATTCATTAACCATTCATTTCGTTCATTGTCTATATTTTCATATGCAAATATGACATAAGGTCCCTCAACAAAATGCATCGAAAACATTAGTTGGGGGCGAATATGTCCTTCATAAGTGTTAGGAAACGAGGAACACTTCTACACTAGACCTAGTAGAGGAGAGGAAGAAATATTTAAACAAGAAATTAATTGACAAAGAAAACACACGGTACACAAATATTTTACCCTAGAAACCCAAACAGGAAAACCGAAATTCCTTGAGTGTGTTTCTCTCTTGTTGTATTATTCACTCAGAATAAAATGTTACATCCCTATCCTTGGTCTACAACTAATACAAATTTGACATCATACCTTCTTTCTATACACAAGAAAAACCATGTAGCCAATTTGGCTTACATCAGCATGACCAACAACCTCTAAATATTGGTTATTCTATGATTATTTATCAACCTTTTTACAAAATTACAATATGCCCTCTTTATAGAATTTACAATAGGAAAAACCCTAAATAAAATCACCCAAAAATGGTTACATATCCACGTAGATCATTGGATATAAACCCTGTGAATCTCGTGATTCTGTTATAGTCGGCTCCCAAGTCAGATTACCAGTCGACTACCAATTGCTTTCCACGTTCCTGTCTGTCCACCTCTTGTTGATTGACCTCTTCAACTTGTTGTCGATCTCTTCGACTTCAAATTTACCCTATCAAACCACCTTGATCTTCGAATTTCTATTAATATCTTCGAATTTGACTTTACTTAGTCGAACCACCTTGAACTTCAACTTGTTTTTGGTATCTTTGACTTCGACTCTCAGTCGATCCACCTCAACTAGAATTTCACTGAAAATAATATAACAACCCAACATTCTCCCACTTGTTGTTTTCATTTTTGAAACTTGGATATCTTTGAACTCTCATTCACAAACCCAGGGAAGTGATTCCCATTACCTATATTGATCCATATTTATGTAGGAACACAATGAAATACATAAATACACATAAACGCAGAGACATAGTAGAAATAAGACTTCATTTCATTAATAACAAATGACTGAAATATGCTTACAGACACAATGGAAGTAAACTAGATAGGGTGTCGGTAGCTTATCTATGAGAAGAGATGTCGTAGCTACTGGCCTCTGAACTGTGTTAAAATGAGGCTCGAAGGCCTATTATTATTGAGAAACAATGGAAAACCCTAAACATCCAAATACCTAACCCTAGGAGATGAAACTCCAAGACTATAGTCCTCATTTGGGTAAGTTGGTACATCAACTTCTCGGGGACGTAACTTTGGCATATGATCTCTGTTTGACACGTTCCATACCTCGTTATAAATATCTATCCAAGGACTACAAATTTTGGGTGAGAAAAAATCAAACTATGATCTGTGTTGCTCCCCGTTTTCCCAAAAAACGTCGTTTAAGGCCTCAAAACGACTTCGGAAGTTCAGGACTCGAAAAACTGCTAAAAATAGTAAATTGTGCGGAAACTGAAAAAATGAAAGAAGTAATGGTGGGGGTCAAAGTGGAATATGTGGGTGGCCACCAATATCCACATGGATCATTCCTCCCCTCTTAGGAAGCAATGGTCCCCATTTTGTTGAGTTCCTCCATGAGATGAGGAAACTTCTGTTGAACTTGGTCCCTAGTGAGCCACTTGTCTTGGTGAAGGAGTTGGCCTGCTTTGACAACTTAATATAGTGGTATCCTTTTTTTTCAGGTGTGCTTGATCTGTGTATCCTTGATCTGATTAGTTCTGGCTTATTCCATGCAGTCTGGATTTAACTTTGTTGGTGTGAGTTGTTCTTCCATGTCGAATGTGTCTAGTAGAGGTGGAAAGTAGGGCCGAAGGCGGTCCACATTGAACACTGGGTGAAGACCAAGGAATGGTGGAATGTTGAGCTCAAATGAATTTTCCCCTACATCCTTGGTGAGGGTGTACAACCCATATCGGAGTGGACGAAGCTTGTGGTGGGGTCCAGCGAGGCGCTCCTTTTGCAAATGCAACCACACTTTGTTGCCCACCTGGAAGTTGTGTGGCACCCGATGTTGATCATGTCATTGCTTGTACTTAGCATTGGCTCTGTCCAATATGTCATGAACCTGTTGGCGGATGTGTTGAATGTGCTCAATGAAGATGTTTGCCTTGTCAGCCTCAGATTGGACATGAGCTGAATCTTCCTGAGTAGCCACAAATGGCATGCCTATGTCAATGGGACATAGTGGATGGAATCCTAAGCCCACTTGAAAGTGGTTGTAGCTAGTTGAGCTATGGAGAGCCCGGTTGTAGCTGTGTTGTGCATAGGGGAGGCTCTCATCCCATGTGCGTGGATGCTTTGAATTGTACATGCGCAGAATGTGTACAATCATCTGATTGATGACCTCTGTCTGGCCATCCGTTTGCGGATGGAAAGTTGTGGACTTGGTGAGCTTGGTCTCTAGCATCGACCAGCGGCTGGACCAAAATGTACTGAGGAACCTACTGTCCCGATCTGAGATGATAGACTATGGGATCCCAAAGTGTACCCACACTCGTTCAAAGAAGAGTTTAGCAATGGATTCTATTGTGATATTCTTCTTACAGGCCATCATAATGGGCATCTTCGAGAATTGGTCGATGACGACAAAAACACAGTGATTGCCATGCTTAGTAGAAGGAAGGCCCGACATGTAATCCATAGAGATGGATTCCCAAGGTCGACTGGGAGTAGGAAGCGGAGTATAGAGGCCTTGCTTCAGGTGGATATTGGTGGCCACCCACCTATTCCACTTGGACCCCCATCATTACTTCTTTCAGTTTTTTAGTTTCTGCACAGTTTACTATTTTTAGCAGTTTTTCGGGTCCTGAACTTTCAGAGCCGTTTTGAGGCCTTAAACAATGTTTTTTGGGAAAACGGGGAGCAACATGGATCGTAAATCAATTTTTCTCACCCTAAAGTTGTAGTCCTCGGATAGATATTTCTAACGAGTTATGGAATGTGTCAAACGTAGATCATATGCCAAAGTTACGTCCTCGGGAAGTTGATGTACCACCTTACCCAAACGGGGCCCATAGTCTTGGTGTTTCATCTCCTAGGGTTAGGTCTTTGGATGTTTAGGGTTTTCCATTGTTTCTCAATAATAATAGGCCTTCGAGCCTCATTGTAACACAGTTCATAGGCTAGTAGCCACAACATCTCTTCTCAGAGATAAGCTACCAGCGCCCTAGCTAGTTTACTTCCATTATGTCTGTAAGCATATTTCAGTCATTTTTTATTCATGAAATGAAGTCTTATTTCCGAAACATCTCTGCGTTTATGTGTATTTTTGTATTTCATTGTGTTTCTACATAAATCTGGATCAGTGGTATCAGAGCGGTCTACTCATTCTTGATCCTTCTTTGCATGTCCCCAACGAGGTCGGGGTATAAGGAGTTTGGGCTCGATCTGGTTGAACCTTTGCAAGATCAGCCTCGCAGACCCCGGCGACCGCCCATGGCGGAAGAAAATAAAGATGAGGGATCATGAGATCCTATCAAAATATTTCTAGAGGAGGCCCTCAAGAAACAAAGGAACGCGATGATGGACAACTTTTCCCAAAATCTTCAACGGAATCCCACTGGCGGCGCATCGACATCCAAAAACCACTCTGGAGGTGCCACTCCTTTTAAGGTTCAAGTAAACTGTGCGGAAACTGAAAAACTGAAAGAATCAATGGTGGGGGTCCAAGTGGAATAGGTGGGTGGCCAACAATATCCACTTGGCTCATATCTTCACCAAGAGAACTTCACAACACTCACAGACTTGGTCAAAGAGTTTGCTATGTTTTCCAACGTCTCTACTTTCTCCAACAACACCTTGTTTATTTCCTTCATGTCTCTAACGAAATGGTATTGTACATCAATGTGCTTATTATTAGAGTGATAAGTTGGGTTATTTGCTAAGAATATTGCATTTTGACTGTTTCAACTTATCTTCATAGCTTTCTTCTCAAACTCGATTCCTAAAAATAGCCTTTGCAGCCATAATGATTATTTAATTCCATGAGTGGCTTCCATGTATTTATTTTTTTTTGTTTACAAGGATATGATTGATTTCCTCTTACTCATCTAGCTAATTACTCCACCAAACATCTTGAACACATATCCACTAGTCAACCTTTGTCAATCCATATCTACATCCCAATCGACGTCGACAAATCCATGTACATTTAATTCACTATCACATCCAAGTTTTCCTTGGTATCATATAGCATAGTCTTTTATGCCACAAAAATAACTGAATAATCTTTTGACACATGTCTAGTGATCCTTCCTAGGTGTTGACATGTATCTACTCAACACTCCCACTACATGGGAAATGTATGGTCAAGTTTAGACCATCACATACATTAGAATACCAACAACACTTGAATAGGGAAGATGTTCCATGTCCTCTATTTCCTCATCTTTCCTTGGATATTGTTCAGCAGTTACCCTTGCTCCCACAAAAATTGGCACCTTCACAGGTTTGCAATGCTCCATGTTTAAACGTTTCAATATAATTCTTCTGGTTCAACCAAAGATTTCTAGTTTCTCAATCTCTCTTGATCTCCATTCCCAAAATTAATTTCAATACACCAATATCCTTCATGTCGAACTTGGAGGATAGCTGCTTCTTCACCTTCTTTATTATGTTCATGTCGTTTCCAATCAGCAACATGTCATCACCATACAATGCTACATATATGAAACACCCACCTTATTCTTTGGAATATTTGCAGTGATCATATTTGCTTCTCACAAACCCCAAAATAAGTATGTATGTGTCGAAATTTTGGTACCACGTCTTTGGTGATTTCTTTAGACGATAAAAGGATCTTTTCAATTTGCACACCAAATTTTTCTTTCCCCTTACTCCAAATCCTTCAAGTTGTTTTATGTAGATTTCTTCTTCGAGGTCCCCATGTAGGAAAACTATCTTTACATCCATATCTTCTATTTCCATGGTTGTTAATTTTTCAACAGGGGAAAAAATCTCACTGAAGTTAACTCCTTTGACTTGGGAATATCCTTTCACTGCTAGTCGAGATTTGAATTTCTTGACTTGAACTGTTCTTCTCATCTTCTTCTTGAATGCCCATTTTCTATCAACTGGATTTCTTCCACTAGGCAATTTGACTAAGTCCGACATCTCATTATTCTACAAGGATTCCATCTCTTCGACCATGGTGTCGTTCCAGAGTTTTCCCTCTACTGAGTCAACTACCTCCCCGACCGACTTGGGCTCATCGACGGTGGTAATTAACATAAATTTGTAACTAAATTCGAGCGGAATATACCTTTCGACTGGTTTTCTTATTCATCCCGACCTCCTTACAACTGGGGTCGGTGTTTTCACCTCTTTTTCTTATTCAGTAGACTCATCTTAATCATATTCTTCGTTCCTTAGTTCAAACCACACCTTCTCTAGATTATTCTTTGCTTGAACCATTTCTTCAGGCTCATACTTCCTTCTGAATTATCTAAAGACCAAATCTCAAATGTGCACTTATTTCCTTGATGTAGGATCCGAGAGATTATATATTTTCATTCCTTCTTTGTATCCAATGAAAATACACTTGACTACCTTTGTTTCCAGCTTGCTCCTCTTTTCCTTGGGAACATGCACAAATTCTTCATAACCAAATACTTTGATATGTGAAACGGTAGGATTCTTACCTTACCATACCTCATGTGGATTCATGTCGAATAGCACTGACTAAGGAGACATATTCACTAAATATTTTTTAGTGTCATTTTCCTCTGCCTAGAATTCTTGTGTGATCCGAACACCATTGAGCATGCTCCTTTCCTTGTCCATTAATGTTCTGTTTATTCTCTCAGGAACTCCATTTTACTGTGGGGTATATGGTGTGGTATTTTGGCATGCTATGCCACACTACTTGCAGAACTAATAAAATTCCTTTCCATAGAATTCACCACCATCATTAGTTCTCAGCATCTTAATCTTCTTATATATATGATTTTCTACAAGAAATTTAAAATATTTGAATTTCTCGAAAACATCTTCTTTCTTCCTCAACAAATATATCCATTTCTTCCTGGAAAAATCATCTATGAAGGAGACCTAATACAGAGATCCAACAAGTGAATGAACAGAAATAGGGCCAAACAAATCACTATGAACCAGCTCTAGAATCCCCTTTTCCCTTGTCTCTCCATATGGGAACCTCACCCGACTTTGTTTTCCATATATGCAAAGTTCACAAAAGTCGACTTCTAAATTACATTCAGTAAAATCTTCGACCGTAGCTTTGTTATGCATAGCTTGAAGTCACATTTCTCCAATATGTACCATCCTCTTGTGCCATGGCATGGTTGGGTCAAATTTTCGATGACTTTTCAAGTCGGTTTGAATCAAATCATCCCAAGTCGAGTTGAGTTTACTTCAGGAAGAATGATGTTCTTGCATCCAATCGAGTCGACATTCCATAATAACTTGTATAGGGTTCCAATCTAAACGCCTTTCATTAATACCATCACACCTATGACCATGTTGTATGTATCCTTATGAAATAGAGTGTGTGTTATGAAATATTCCCCTTCAGACATGTGAACGTTCCCTTGGATTACTAACCCCTATACCAAGAAAAAAAAGTTTCATTTGGACATGTTATTGCTCAGTTTGTAGGATAGGTTTAGTAGCTTGAAGGCAAGAGTCAACTGGCGTAACAGGAGCTTCCCCCACCCATTGTCACCTCTATGGGGGGCTCTTTCTATTCAGGGTGGCTAATCCCAAGGGAGACATCCCTAGTAATCTGGGGTGTTGAAGGAAAAGGATTAAGGGTTTAAGGCTCAAAAGTTAAAGTAAGCTTTCCCTTCACAGATTACTGCCAAGAAGATAGTCAAAGAGAAGGTATTCCACTGAAAAAGGGGCACCTCTTTTCGAGACAAGGAAAACTAAACTAAAACGTGCAGCAATGGTTAGTACTTCATAAACTAATGAATATATTTAATATACATGAGCATAAGTAAATGTAATTATTGACGAAGTCAATGATTGCAATCAAAGCTATGGCTTAATGTTACTCCTTCAATAAATACCAAATGATAATAGCATCCAATGTGTAAAATCAATCCTTGAACAAGCACAACTCATTAACTATCATTAAATATGCTCGAATATATTGTTGTTGCATCAAACCTGCTAAAGGGTGACGTCAGCCCTAATCTAGGTTAGTTTTGGTAGGCAAGGAAGTGAACGTTTTGCAAATTAAGCCAATGAGAAAAATCTACACATCAATGCCAATTGCTAGATGACAAATCCACAGCGTTTTATACCAAACAAGAGATCAAAATAGGCATGATGTCACTACCTAGTTAGGGTTAGTAGGTCGCTAGGGTTAGTTAGGGTTTCAAGTTTTGGGAGATAGAAAGGTTGTTTTGATACAAAACTCTCAACGTTGCAATTATTAGACTAGTGCCTTAGGGTAAATGGAGTCTAGGAGTAAGGCTAAAGGCTTAGAAGGATTTAAATCTAAGGACGGGAGAGTTAGGCTTGATGGTGCTGCAATGGCAGGGCCATGAAGTCAAAACCCTAAGGGGAGGAGGCTCATTCTGGTGTAGCTAAATCTAGGCCTCATGCTCCTCCCTCTTTCCTTAAAACTCTTTGGCAAAATGGCTAGCTTCAAAACATAAATCTAGGGCTAAAAAGTGTTGTTGGGGCCAAGGCTTTTCAAACCCTAAGAGTCAAACCCTAGGTGTAAAGTCAATTAGGCCTAGGGCGTCTTCTTTCTTCAATCTATGTTTCAAACTAACTCAAGAAAAAGGAGAAATAATGTAGCAATGGCTAGGCTATGTTCTTCTTAATCAAATGGCTAAACAAGTTTTTATCATGGGGACATGAAGCAATGACCTACTTGTGTGCTTGCTCCCTAGGGTTTCAATGATTAAGAATAACAATAACAATGTAACCATACATGTAAGATATTAAACCTACAACCATTCAATCAAGAAGTTTTGTATGAAAAATACACTTACAAATTCATGAAGAGATTATCAAACCCTAGTTGTAACACCTTCCAATGATAAAAACACCATACACATGCCAAAGATAATCCTTCCAAGTGTAGCGCCTCAACTCCAAGAGCCAATAATCCAAGACAAAAAGACTAAAAAGTATCTCTCACAAGAGAGTGAGTTGTGTTATGCTAAAATGAGGCTCAACGTCCTCAATTTATATCATCCAAATGACCTTTAATTACAAAATAGGTCATTAAAAATAGCCGACAAGGCTGACTTAACAATATTCCATTATTTGTCACATTAAATGCTAAAATTTCAAAGTAAGAGCTAAAAAGGGAGATGTCAGGCCCCTTTGAGGGAGACGTTGGCCCTTTTCGGGCATCAACAACATCCAGAAGGAAAAACGTTGGCCCTTCTAGGGCTCCAGCAGGCTGCCACACATGCCAAACAATCCAAGCACACTGCCACATCCTCCAGAAAACGTCTAGCCTGCCCTGGGTGGCATCTTGTCCATCAAAGCCATCATCTCATCTATAGGGGCTGATCTCCCCTAGGTCGATCTCTGCCAAAGTGTCCTGGTGAGGGCGTCCTTCTGTCTTCTTCATGCAAGGGCTCATTATGTTTTTGTCCTGCCTCTGCCATCCCAGCAACCATCTGAAGGGCTCTTCAGCCCCATGGAGGTCTGATCTAATCATCTCCCCATGTGTACCAGTTCTCTGGTACCTGTCCGCCGGGTATGGTCCTGCACATCAAAGACTACGCCCTCCATGGGATCATCTGTCCTAGAGATCATAGAAATGTAAATCATATCTCATCATTAAAGTTATCAAATATATGAATGAAATCCCTAACATATCATCTAAGAGCTCAAAGATATTACACATATCTACTATACAAAGCTAAGGAAAACCGACAGAACAACCTATTGGGCTAACACTCACAAGAGATGGAAAGTTTCCTCAGAAAATCATTCAAGCCATGTTTTATGAGGTGATATGGTTTTAGGAATGTCCAGTCATAGTAATACCAAGGGAATGTGTTGTTTGTGGGTGCCTTTGTAGGAGGCGAGTTGTACCTGTCATGGATGCATTTTTTCCAAGCCCTTTATTGACTTTATCTTTTTTTATTTTATTTCTTTTCTTTCTTTTTATTTCAAGGTCTGACCAGAGGACACTGCCTTGGCTTGGTGGCTAGAGCTGACAGCGTTACCCACTGGTATCTTCGTAGAAATGATAAGGCCGGCTTGTGATGAGACCCCCTTTCCCTTGGCCATGCAACCAAAGGTCACTGCCCTGGCTTGGTGACCAGATAGTGGCAATGTCATACCTCTGAATACCTATGAACATAATGGGCCGGCTCATGATGAGACCTCCCATCCTCTTGGTTAGGTCTTGTTTCTTTTTTATTATTTTTCTTAGGGTCCCTTTAGTTTCTTATCGAGAGGCTTTTTATTGCCTTCTCGGGGATCCCTTGGGCGAAGCATCTCAAGGTTTTATTTCCTATGGCTTTTATCTCTTACCATCTTCTTTTACCCCCTGGGCCTTTAGCCCCTTCTTCCCATAAGACAAAGTGTAACCCTAAAAGGTCATCCTGATGGCCAGACTAGGGGAATGGGATAGATGAGCGGGGTATAATATGTAAAATGAAAAAAATGGTGGGAGCGGACGATGGCTCTGCAAATCACCTTTGGTGGCTAACCAAAACCCATGAATATCAACTTGCTAAGTTACCCCATCAATCACGCCAACAATGGTCAAGTGGATTAGTGTAAGATCCAAGCAGTCATCAGAAATGAAAGAAACCTGATGCATATATAAGAGGGTCATAATGATCAAATATGATACATACCATGATACCTCGGACCAATTACCTCATGGAGGAAGAGTCCTCTCCGGTGCAAGGCCAGGCCGGTGGTGATGGAAGCTGCTACTGCTGATAAGACAAATCTGACAAAGAAGAAGAGAGATGGGCCCTCTAGGGCCATGCTTAGGTCAATTCTTCTCTCGGTACTCCATGTCTAGGACCTGTGGGCCTTGAGACATGATCTCCTAGTTATCCCTAGATATCGGGGATAACATCTGGCACCAACTCGCGGAAATGTGCTAACTGTAGAGCGCATGAGAACCTCAACAATCTCTGGCATAAACCTGTAGACCTGCTCACACTTGACAAGAAAGCATCAGCAACACAAGGTGGGGTGGTATTGCCACCCCGCAAAACAATATAGTATATATACGAGATAAAACAATCATGGTGCAGATATAAGGAAAACAAACAATAAATACATACGGTATAATACATGGAAATGCCTACCTACTCATACTTACCTGTGTTTTCATGTCCCACCACCCTGGTGGGATTCGAGGAGGCGTCTACTGATGGGTAATGGGTGCCTTCTTCCTTCTAAGGTGGATAAATAATCAGAGTTATCTATTGATTCCATTCCGACCTTGAAGGGTCCAAGCCATGATTGTACACTTCCTTTTACATTAGTGGGCTCTCCCTTTTGAATATCCCACATCCATACTAAATCTCCCTCTTTGTATTTTCGGATCTTGCGTTTTTCATTTCCTTGAAGAACCCTGGTGTATTGGACTGAGGGAGGAGGGTGGTTTTCTAGAGTAAAGGTTTCTTGTTGGGACGGGTGTATCTGCACATCGTCTTCATTCTTTGTCCTTTTTAGTATTTTAACCATCCCCACTTCTTTATTTTGAAATTGGTCTAGAAGTTGTTGGTATTCTTCCTTCTTGGGCCACTCGATCTGGTCAAAGTCTTCTTCAGTGGTAAAAGGCATATCTTCTAGAGAGTATTCTTGAAGAGTTTGTATCACATCCCTTTGCGCTTCACTCTCAGCAAGGGCAATATCATGTATGTGAGTTCCAGTTAGTGGTACGTTGAGTAATCGTCCAGTTGTCCCATCCTTCAAGGGTAGTCGCAAAAAAGTGAGATCCATTTCAAGGGACCCACCTATCATTGCACCAAACTTTCTAGACAAAAGAATTCCCCACACATCCGGGACATCAACGACTATAATATCTATTCGGATTGTCTTCTCAGGGAACTCCTTCAATCGTACTTCAATATTTTCAATTACACCATGTGTGGGTATGGATTTGGGTTCAAATCCACACACATTTCTGTAAGGTCTGGTTACCTTCAGGCCCATCTGCTGCATGACTTTGAGAGGCTTCATATTGGCACCAACACCTGTATCTAGAATGCAGTTGTCGAGATATTTATTGTTCATTGCAAGAGCCATGAAGAAAGGAGGATTCTCACCGTAGTGGATCCTGAAATGATTTGCTTGTAACATAATTGGGGGGTCCTCGGGCTCATTCGTTCCTGAAAAGAAGTTGTTGAAGCGTTCTTTAATAGACAGGATCTTAATGGATTCTTTCAGAGGAACATTCACATGCATTTTCGCCAAAGCTCCTTCAAGGTCAAAATCAAGAGTAATCTTATCAGCTTTGGGCTTCTTAGGAGGAGGAACTTCAGAAGATTTTGATTGATCACTTGTATATTGGCTTGGGTTCCTTCTCCGATGCACTTGGACTTCCTACTTCTTTATCTTTTCCCGTGATTCTTGATCCAAGTTGTTGATTATGGCTAACCTAGCTGCTCGGGCTGCCTCTTTCAGGGCTTGTTTATGTTCTTCATCAGTGATGTTTATCTGAGGGACATCTGAGAAGCAGTCAAAGTTATTGACTTGTTGCTGGCTATCATTGTAAGGACACTCATTTTCCCAATGTGCTTCACTGCACTCCAGACACCAAGGGTTTTCATCCACAACATTTGCGGAGGCCAAAGTATTTGGGACTTCATTTTCGTTCTTTGGTTTGTAATTTTGATTTCCCTTTTGGAATGGCCCTTTGAAAGGAGGTCTAGGTGCCTGGGTCTGGGACTTTTCAAGTCTCACGATCCGGTTCATCATTTCCTCTTGATTTTTCATGATATTGTCTATTGAAACTTGTAGCTTATTGATACTGGTGCACAAATCCGAAGCAGGCTCAACGTTGTGTATTGTTTTCTTCTTAACATCTATCTTTCCCCTAGGGTTGGAAAAAGGCTCAATCTTGGATGAAAGAAGGTTTCCTTCAATCTTTGTCGCAATTTATTGGGCTTCTTGGATGGATTGAGGATTTTTGTCTCTGAGGAGATACCCCAACTGGCCATTGAAAGATCTAGTATAAAGGTGTATGAGATAATCATCTTTCGGATGATGGCTTGGGGGAATTCGCTGGAGTAAGCCTTCAAATCTGGTATGAAACTCCCTTATGGATTCATTTTCACGTTTGGCAATCCCATATAGTTGGGTAAGCAGCATGTTTGGGTCTTCCTTGATGCTCCACCTTCTGAGGAAGAGTTCTTCAAGTCTATCCATGGTCTTAATTCTTCCATCAGATAGGCCAAGATACCAACGCCTTGCAACATCATAAAGGGTAGCAAATAAAAGATTCATGACCAAGTCTTCAACATCATAAGCAATGGGGTGAAGCTGAAAAAATGCCCAGAAGCTACTCATGTGTTCTTCGGCACTAATAGCATCAATGCCGGTAAACTTAGGCAACCACTTTTCATACTTAGTTGGCATTTGCCTAGGGTAACCAAGTATGGCTGACATGTCTAAAGGATTGAACAAGTTAGATGACCATTGTCTCTGATTGTTGACTGGGTTTGTAGTACCGGTCTGAGAAGTAGACATGTTTAAAGGAAGTCTCTTTCCAAAAAGTGACTTGACAACAGGTGAATTAGCAGGAGGCTTCCTTCTGAAAGCTAGAGGAGGGTTATTGAACCTCCTTTTGGTTTGTGGAGTCGCCAGATAGTTTCCCTGAAACTACCAAAGAGTAAGGGGAAAAAAGGTAGTGGAGTTGCCAGGTAAGCTTACAAGAAAAGGCTTCTAAAGCAAGGCTTACCAAAGGTTTGTCATTGAGGAAGTTTGACTCAGTGTTCCCCGACAATGGCGCCAAAATGTTATCGCTCATTTTGTAGGATAGGTTTAGTAGCTTGAAGGCAAGAGTCAAACTAGCGTAACAGGAGCTTCCCCCACCCATTGTCACCTCGATGGGGGGCTCTTTCTATTCAGGGTGGCTAATCCCAAGGGAGATGTCCCTAGTAATCTGGGGTGTTGAAGGAAAAGGATTAAGGGTTTAAGGCTCAAAAGTTAAAGTAAGCTTTCCCTTCACAGATTACTGCCAAGAAGATAGTCAAAGAGAAGGTATTCCACTGAAAAAGGGGCACCTGTTTGCGAGACAAGGAAAACAAAACTAAAACGTGCAGCAGTGGTTAGTACTTCATAAACTAATGACTATATTTAATATACATGAGCATATGTAAATGTAATTATTGATGAAGTCGATTATTGCAATCAAAGCTATGGTTTAATGTTACTCCTTCAATAAATACCAAATGATAATAGCATCCAATGTGTAAAATCAATCCTTGAACAAGAACAACGAATTAACTATCATTAAATATGCTCACATATATTGTTGTTGCGTCAAACCTGCTAAAGGGTGACATCAACCCTAATCTAGGTTAGTTTTGGTAGGCAAGGAAGTGAACGTTTTGCAAATTAAGCCAATGAGAAAAATCTACACATCAATGCCAATTTCTAGATGACAAAGCCACAATGTTTTATACCAAACAAGAGATCAAAATAGGTATGACATCACTAGCTAGTTAGGGTTAGTAGGTCACTAGGGTTAGTTAGAGTTTCAAGTTTTGGGAGATAGAAAGGTTGTTTTGATACAAAACTCTCAACGTTGCAATTATTAGACTAGTGCCTTAGGGTAAATGGAGTCTAGGAGTAAGGCTAAAGGATTAGAAGGATTTAAATCTAAGGACGGGAGAGTTAGGCTTGATGGTGCTCTAATGGCATGGCCATGAAGTCAAAACCCTAAGGGGAGGAAGCTCATTCCGGTGTAGCTAAAGCTAGGCCTCATGCTCCTCCCTCTTTCCTTAAAACTCTTTGGCAAAACGGCTAGCTTCAAAACATAAATCTAGGGCTGAAAAGTGTTGTTGGGGCCAAGGCTTTTCAAACCCTAAGAGTCAAACCCTAGGTGTAAAGTCAATTAGGCC
Source organism: Picea engelmannii (assembly GCA_009831015.1). Classification (NCBI taxonomy): domain Eukaryota; kingdom Viridiplantae; phylum Streptophyta; class Pinopsida; order Pinales; family Pinaceae; genus Picea; species Picea engelmannii. The sequence continues at coordinate 26,124 of ML829211.1, read as the reverse complement.
TAGGGCGTCTTCTTTCTTCAATCTATGTTTCAAACTAACTCAAGAAAAAGGAGAAATAGTGTAGCAATGGCTAGGCTATGTTCTTCTTAATCAAATGTCTAAACAAGTTTTTATCATGGGGACATGAAGCAATGACCTACTTGTGTGCTTTCTCCCTAGGGTTTCAATGATTAAGCATAATAATAACAATGTAACCATACATGTAAGATATTAAACCTACAACCATTCAATCAAGAAGTTTTGTATGAAAAATACAC